>SNQJ01S0085844.1:8306-40702 GCA_010110895.2 Picea sitchensis | reverse complement strand
AAATGTCGAATTGCGAAATGCGTACACACTTTGGGGCCCACAATTTCAGGTTCAAAGTTTTGAGAAAGAAAAAGAACTCCGTTCATTTTTAACAGGTAAACTCCAAATGCCGAAAATGAAAAACACGAACAGAGTTTACAAACTCAATAAAATATATACGGAGAAAATACCTCCGAATGCATAATAACCAATTTGATTAAAAAATGTTTCCAAAATATTATATATTACAATTTGTTTTAGGTACTTATACAAAAAAAAAATTGCCCCTTCGATCTCTGAAAGAATTTCATTAAGGTGGTGATGGTGTCTCGTGGCCTGCAAAGGTTAAGGCGACCACCGTTTAGGGTAGTGTAAGACAAAATTGTAATTAGTGGTTAATCTTCGAGTCTTGAAGGGTCAAGACGGCCATCGATTCACCGTTTATACAGACGGTGAGAAATGATTACATTTTGACATACTCCCTCTTAATCATTTCAGAACAAAAAAAAACTAAAACATGTGAAACAAAATTGCTGTAAACAATGCATTACAACTTATAGACCCAAATATTTCTTCTATGGATTTTAAAGAATTCAATTCCCAAAGGCTTCGTAAATATGTATGCAAATTGTTCTTCAGATTTGCAGAAATGAACATAAATTTCATTACCAGTTACCAGCTCTCAAATGAAATGATACCCAGTATCAATGTGTGTACTCTGTTTGTGAAAAATGTTATTCCTTGACAGTGCAATGGCAGATTTATTATCACTGACAATTTGGGTTGCATCATTCTGGTCATGCAACAATCCATTCAATACCCATCTCATCCATACAACTTGACATGCATCTGCACCTGTTGCAACATACTCTGCCTCAGTAGAAGATAGAGTCACAATGGGTTGTTCCTTTCATGCCCATGCCACTGCTCCAGATCCAAGAATAAACACATACCCAGATGTGATTTTCCTGTCATCAATGGAACCTGCAAAATCACTATCAGTATATCCGATCAGCTCAAAGTTTAAACTTGATGTGTATTAGATACCAAAGTCAGTTGTTCCAGCAACATATCTCAGGATCCTCTTTCCTTCTTGCCAATGAGTACTCTTTGGAGTCTCCATGAATCTCGAAATCAAACTTACAACAAACATAATATCAGGTCTGGTTGTTGTTAAGTACATAAAGCTTCCAACCAGCCTCTTATACAAAGTTGGATAAACATATGATCCCTCATCATACTTGCTAAGTTTAATACCAATTTCCATTGGTGTTGTAGCTGGCTTGCAATTCAGCATTCTAAACATTTTCACACTCCATTTGCATAATTAGTTTGACAAATGAAAATTCCATCATCAGATTGAACCACTTCAATTCCAAGAAAATGTTTCATCAATCCTAAATGAGTCATCTCAAACTCTGTTTTCATGGAATTTTTAAAATCATCTACAGATAGATCTCTAGTAAAAATCAAGTCATCAACATACATACATACAATCAAAATTCTACCTTCCTAAATTACATTTGTATACAAAGTTGGTTCACTTGGACTTCTGTTGAATCCAACACTAATCAGGTACTCATCAATCATGCTATACCAAACTCTGGATGCCTGCTTCAATCCATATTAAGCCTTCCTTAACTTGTAAACTTTATCTCTATGCTTATCAATCTCATAACCCAGAGGTTGTCTAACATAAACCTCTTCTTCCACATATCCATTCAAGAATGCAGACTTGGCATCCATCTATTTTGAGCTGCAATAGCTAAGACCATTCTCACAGTGTCAATTCTTGCTACAGGAGCAAATGTTTCATTGTAATCAATGTTGGTTTGCTAAATAAACCCCTCAGCTGCAAGTCTTTCCTTGTACTTTTCAACTTCACCATTTGCATTCAACTTAGTCTTATAAACCCACTTTACACCAATATTGTTCTTACCTTCAGGTAAATCTACAAGATTCCAAGTGTTATTTCTTTCAATGGAATCAATCTCCTCTTCCATTGCTTTTATCCAGACGTCCTCTTTAGCAGCTTCATCAAAACTTAAAGGATCACATGCCATTAATGCAAAATTTGAAATCTGATCTACTTCATCATTTTGATCATATAATTATCTTAAGCTCCTAGTCTTCTTTCCTTTAAATCTGTTTTTCAATGAAGCTAAAGTAGGATTCGATTCACTACTTACCTGTGAATTTGTTTGATGTCCACCATGTCCAGATGGCTCACCACACTCATGAGTTCTTGGCATTCTAAATTGATATGGGCTGAAATATGGTGCTTGCCTTATTGAACTTATTGTTGCAGGCGTATGTGCATGTGGAACCATCTGTCCATCTCCTTTAGCCCGCTCAGCTCCATCATCATCTACATGGGGTAACACAACTCCCTCTGAAATTGATTTGTCAATACTTCCATCCCATGCTTCATCTTCTTTAAATTCAACATCTCTGCTAATTACATATTTCTGGGTAATGGGATTGTAGAGTTTATATTCCCTAGACTCTTCACTGTATCCAACAAAAATACATCTCTCGCTTCTGTCATCCAACTTCCTCCTCATTTCTGCAAGCACATGTACAAATGCAACACATCCAAAAATTCTGAAATGAGAAACATTGCAAGGCTTACCATCCCAAGCTTCCCGAGGTACACGATCCCTCACAGTCTTGGTCAGACTTCTATTCAAGATAAAAACAGAGCAAAGAACTGCATCTCCCCAATATTCATTTGAAATATGCTTCTCTTTCAACATGCTTCGAGCCATGTCCATGATACTCTGATTCTTCCTTTCAGCCACTCCATTCTGCTTTAGAGTATATCGAGCAGTAAATTGCCTTTTAATTCCATGAAGATCACATAATTCAATGAATTCATTTAGTTTATACTCACCTCCTCTGTTAGACCTTAAGATTTTAATGGTTCGACCACTCTCATTCTCAACCATAGATTTAAACCTTTTGAAAACATCAAAAGATTTAAATTTCTTCTTCAGCAAATACAACCAAGTCTTCCTACTAAAATCATCAATGAAAGTCATAAAATAAACACAGCCAGTTAAAGAAGGTGTTTGCATAGGTCCACATAAATCTGTGTGGACAATTTCCAATGGAGCTTTTGCTCTGTAGGAAACACCTGAAACAAATTTCTCTCTGTGACGCTTCCCAAGTATGCAACTCTCACAAGAGCTTGCAGGTTGTTGAATATAAGGTAGCCCCTTTACCATCTGTTTCTTCTGTAGCAGATTTAAGCCACCAAAATGTAAATGACCATATCTCAAATTCCATAACCAAGATTCATCTAAACTTCCATCTTTATAAGCATTCAAAGAACCACTCAAATCATTTTTCATAACAAGTGGAAACATTCTATTCTTGGTCATCTCTACTCTTGCAATCAACTATTTGTTGGGTAATTTATCATAGATAGTACATACCTTGTTGTTGAAGAATACTCTATACTTTTTCTCCAACAACTCTCCAACACTGATAAGATTGCATTTTAAACCAGGCACAAAGTAAACATCGTCAATATTTCTTCTCTAATTGTTTTTAGTGTAAACTGGAATTATACATTTACCATTGACTGTAACCTTACAGTCATTTCCCAATTTGACTTCAGATTGAATACTAGTATCAATAGAAGAAAACAAGTCCTTATTACCAGTCATGTGGTTATTGCAACCACCATCCAAAAACCAAATATCATTAGCACTGTCCTGAGTGACATTACAAGTCAAGAACACATGATTTTGATGATCCTCAGACTCATTTGTGATATGTGCATACTTCTTTCCAGCATCTGCCTGCTTCTTCCAACATTTGTTAGCAAAATGCCCAAACTTCTTACAATAATAACATTGTACTCTACTTTTATCATACCTTTGATTTTCTTGCTGCCAGGGTTTGCTACTACTCCCTCTTAAATTAGGAGGATTCTGCTGAAACTTCTCCTCAGACACTGATTCAATTCTGTTGTCCCTTCGACCAGAAAATCGACCACCTCTTCCACAAGCATGAAACCTTCCTCTGCCTCTGGTAACATGCAGTTGGGATTTGAAAGCATGCTCCATTGATCCTTCTTCATATCTAGATATCCTATATTCATGAGCAATAAGAGAACCAATTAATTCATCATTTTGCATTAGACTTAAATCTTTAAATTCCTCTATGGGAATAACAACAGGCTCAAACTTCTTGGGTAAACTTCTCAGCACTTTCTCAATAACTCTTTTATTCTCAACATCATCTCCATATTGCCTGAGCTGGTTCACAACACTCATTACTTGAGTCATGAAAGTATCAACACTTTCATTATCCTTCATCTTCAGATTTTCAAAATCCCTTTTCTAATTCTGCAACTTCATTGTCTTCACCTTGGACACACTTTGATAACAGGTTTCAAGAATGTCTCAAGCCATCTTCGAAGATACAACACTAACAATCTTCATAAAAATGGATTCATTTAATCCTTGCTGGATTAATCCAAGAGCTTTATTATCCTTCTTCCTATTTTCCTTTAGCAAAACACGGTCAGCATTAGAGAGAGCCAATTCAGCTGCTACATCAGTAGGCTTAGCATAACCATCAATAACATAGGTCCATAAATCCTGAGAACGCAAAATTGTCCTCATTCGAATATACCAATAGTCATATGACTTCTCGCTCTATACAGGAACCTGCACCTGAGAAGAGCTACTACCAGATGCATCCATTTATAAGAATTTGAAAGAAATCTAAAAATAGACCTTCACGCAGACAAATAAGAGAATAAAATTTGGCACCAACAGGAATAATCTGTAATGAACTAAGCAATAGTAGAATACACTGCAAGCTTTGATACCAAATGTGAAAAATAACAGAGGTCAATTAGGGATTGGGGTTCGACGTTTACAAACACTCAATGCAAAAAACAATACACACCCAGAAATGTCAAATTCGCGATATGCAAGAGGGCCATGGGACCCAGTACTTCGAGTCTCGGGGGTTGGAGAGGTGAGACACAAGAATGCAACAATGATTGCAAAGTTGCGAAATGCGATCAAGCCATGGCCCCAGGTAAATCGGAGTTTGGGGTTCGGAGTTTGCCAACACTCGATGCGAAGCAAAACAAAACAACAAATGCCGAATTACGAAATGCGTACAGACTTTGGGGCCCACAATTTCGGGTTCGGAGTTTTGAGAAAGAAAAAAAACTCTGTGCATTTTTAACAGGTAAACTCCAAATACCGAAAATGAAAAACACGAACTGAGTTTACAAACTCAATAAAATATATACAGAGAAAATACCTCCCAATGCATAATAACCAATTCGATTCAAAGATGTTTCCAAAATCTTATAGATTACAATCCGTTTCAGGTACTTATACAAAACGAAAATTGCCCCTTCAATCTCTGAAAGAATTAGATTAAGGCGATGATGGTGTCTCGTGGCCTGCAAAGGTTAAAGCGACCACCGTTTAAGGTAACGTAAGACAAAATTGTAAGCACTGGTTATACAGATGGTGAGAAATGATTACATCCTGACAAAGCCACTGTACCTCCTGCTTCTTCCACGCAATTATGACATGACCGGAGTCTACTCCAACTACTGGAGGACGCTGAAAGCAGGCACCTTACGGACCTTCTGCAAGCCACAGTCGGTTTTCATGGACTGGTCTTGTCAAGCGCCGATCTCCTTTTGCCGTGCGATTNTTTAACCCCTCGTGGTTTGCAACGGGTTTTCCAGAGCCTGAAAATGTATTTGGCAAGGATAGCCCGGCTCCACCTGGTTCTACCTTTAGCCGTCATGGCCAGTGACAGATCCGCGGCCAACTTCATGGCTCGACTTCGAACCGAGACGGTTGTCGCGCATTCGATTCTGCCACGGCACAACACGTCCGCGAAACGACTCAAATATTTCCGTTGGAAACCCACCCTGCATGCCTCCTCGCGTCTGCTTCTAGACTTTCCTGGGCAAAGGGGAGGGATAAAAATACGCAGGGATGGGCTAAGCTCGACCTTCAGGGATTTAAAGAGAAGAGAGAAGAGTTGTGGCTTCATATGCATGTGAATGTGAGGAGGGCAGGAAGTGCCTCTGTAAAAAAACTTACATGTGAGGAGGGCAGGTAGTGCCTCCGTAAAAAAACTTACAGTGCCATAAAGCACCTATGCTGGCGGGCCACGAAGTGACGGATTGCATAGTGGAGCGTGCGATGCATAGGGATGCATTTCACTCTTACCATTCCTGCTTGGTATCTCTCGAGCACAAAATTTAAACACCTAGCTTGGCGAAAAAGTCGCGTCTACAAGTTACATTGTGTCGTTTTTAAGACGTAAACCTTTTCAATTATTGCACCCAGAGACGGGGGTCCATAAGATGCTTACAGTGTAATTAATTGGATTTTGGGTGGATATATTGATGGTTGAGTTTTTATTTTTTATTAACTTGGTGAAATTGGTGATTAGCCTAAAGTCATTAGGCCAAAGTCTTAGCAGTGCACCACTCCAAGCAACACTTAATTGAGCAATAGTGAGAAATTTGTTTACAAATAATTGAACGCTTACAAAGAATTGAAGTTGAACATTTATTGTATCTAAGTTGGGATGTTAGGTTAGAGATCTTCTGTTTATATAAATTAATTTTTTAATCAATGTAGTTGTCACAATTTTTTTGTATTACGGTGGTGATTGTAGTTATTTTTTGACCATATAAAGTCAATAGTTGATTTTTTAATCTTCTAATCGTATGCCATTATCTTAATTTAAATTAATTCTTACTGGATTTTAAATTAAAAATATTTACATTATTCTTTGGTTCGACGACCACTTTTGGAAGCTGGCCCAAGCATGATAAAGTATTTATGTCCCTCGCTACTGCATATCCATGAATGGGCAGAGTTGCTCCACGAGATGTTCAATTCGGGTAGGAAGGTGCTTTTGGTCATGTTACACTTGCATAGTAAAAAGGAAGATCCGTGAAGGCATTGGGCCCTCACGACACTTGTGGCACGCATACGACGAGCTTTATCTCTATTCGACAATCATCGATGTGGAACTTGTTGTTCGTCACGTATTCTTGCCGTATCAATGTGGAACTTGTTGTTCGTCACGTAAGTTTTGGTACAGATGGTGAGATGCAGCGGATCCCTTTCTAACTTACCTGAATCATATTTCTATCATATATGAAATTATACGAGAATGTCCTCCGTTCTCTTGTTATTAAAATCTCCAAGTATTTTTATATTGGTAAGTAAATTTCATTCAAAATAACAGCAACGGTTTATTATCCACCTAATAACACTGGTGGTTTATTATCCACCTAAATATGTCAAATTATTAAGAGTTTCAATTTCAATATCCATGAATTTGATGATTATGCCTGCTCTTCGATTCTGGAGTTTGTATACATTTGCTACAAATTGATACTACAGGATTAATCCAACGAATGGAGTTGACATACATTTGCTACAAATTAAGAAACTAAAAATTCCATCTCTGTTTTTTTCAATTTGCTTATAATGAATATCAACTCATTATAATAAATAATGAAGTCATAGCCTCTACCTTTCACTACCTTATTCATATCAAAATTGTGAATATATTTAATGAGTCCCAAAATAATATAGTAAATTGGAAGACCTTATTCATATCAAAATTGTGAATATATTTAATGAGTCCCAAAATAATATAGTAAATTGGAAGACCTTATTCATATCAAATTGTGAAAATATTTAATGAGTCCCAAAATAATATAGTAAATTGGAAGGATATGATGATCTAAGGATTCAAGAACGAGGGAAGTACAAACTTTCTAATGTTGGAAGTGAAAACTCCTATAGTTAGTTAGCATTGCAACTCATTCCCTCAAGATTTTAAAGACTTTGTTGAGCTACATAACTTAGATTTATTAACTATG
This sequence comes from Picea sitchensis, assembly GCA_010110895.2. Taxonomy (NCBI): domain Eukaryota; kingdom Viridiplantae; phylum Streptophyta; class Pinopsida; order Pinales; family Pinaceae; genus Picea; species Picea sitchensis. The sequence goes on along the minus strand of SNQJ01S0085844.1, from coordinate 32,826 downwards.
ATTAACGAATTCAAGAGAGTCAAAGGAACATGGATGTGCAAGTGGACCAAGTTGGTCAAGATTACCATGATGTTCGATCTTGTTGTTGTAAACATCAATATTCAACAAGCACCATGTGATCCTTCTTGGTCATCACCTCAACAAGCTTAGTGTTCTAATAGGCTCTAGCTAGGCTCTTCTTGGTCATCACTTCAGCAATCTTCGTGGTTTAATAAGCTCATCACTTCAACAAGCTTGGTGGTTTAATAGGCTCTACCAAGATTGGTGGTCTAATAGGCTCTTCTTGGTCATCACCTCAACAAACTTGTTGATCTAATATGCTCTAGCATCACATTGGATGGAGAGCATGGTAATGTATTTTGCTTGAAATGAACACATTGCATGCATGCCAAACCATAGAAAGTAAATATCATATGGTTTGGAGTGATAAATAATAGATAGATTTCTCTCCTTAAAGATGTCTTTTAATAATAAATTAATTAAAATAAAATAAAAGTTAAAAATCATAATATAAGATAAAAAAACACAAAAACCAAATATAGTAATAATAAAACATATAAGACATGGAACTTAATATTAATAAAATAAATATCTTTAAGTATATATTGGTTTACATTTTAATTTTTATGAGTGTTTAATAAATTCAAGATTAAATTACATTAAGGGAAAATTTATATACATAATTATACTTTTTTTAATCATCCTTCCATTTATGACCTCTATATGCATAGTTTAAATTAGATTTAATCTCTTGCTTGAGAAATTAAATACAAGAAAATTTAGATTCTATCTATGTGTATTGCATTTTTTAATAAATGGCTCTATTATTACATTTCGTAGCTGGATATCTAGTGATATGACATGATTTCATTTCTTCCTCTTTTTCTTTTGAATACATTTTTAGTTATGTGAGAAGTTTACATCACATGGAGGACCACTTGACTTTAAGTTTACATCACTTAGATGACCATTTGACATTACACTCTTGTTGCATCTAAGTTGATTGGGACTTTTATTTTCTTCATTGGATTTAAACTATTTAGTTTGTGTTGTTTCTTTAGCTTCTGACTATGATTGCTTGCATGTATGTAGAGGGTGATGAGTCTATATTCACATAGCGATCCTCATAGGGATGGTTGGGAACCTAAGTTGAGGTTACTAGCCTAGAGTTGGGTAGTTAAATTAAGCATGCTAGTCTAGAGTTTGATACTTAATTGTATAACATAGTATTTTGTACACATCTCTAGAGAATTATTATGATTATAGCCATCTTATATGTTTATTTTTTTAAACTATTTTAGTAGAGGGATAAATGTTGCTAGACATGATTCCATTAAATGGTTTGTTTTTCAATAAATTTTACAACAAAAGGTCATGTTATCATAACCTAGTGCAAGGGCCATCATAGATCCATCTAGAATTGTTTGAATTTAAAGAAATCTTATTAGATAGTTAAAGACTAATGTGATGCTCAACAAATATTTGTGCATGGTTAACAATGCTTAATTAATTTGACTTATCCCTAATCTTTATTAAATGAATTTTCATTCTTTTGGTAAACTTAATAAAATTCACAAATGAAAGGGAAAATTAGTATGTTATTTGTAAATTATTTGTTTTAATAATCTTAATAACTAAGATAAAATTCTAGAAAAGTATAAGAAAAATATAGTTTAACCCAAAAACTAGTTCTAATTGAAAACCACCAGTCCTAAAATTTAGAAAATGTTGAGCATCATCATGAGAGGATATGCCCTCTAATAAGAATTTGTAGACATGTTGTGAGCGATAGATAAACATAAAAATATTGACGAAGGTATTTACTGCAAGAGAAAGACGTGATAATGAAATTGCATGTGAACACATCACCTGGAATTGGTCGAATTTGAAGTTACAGGGAAGCCATGACAGATGGAGTGAGGTTAGTTGATTAAAACTCTCAACTCATGAATTGCGTTTGGGAAAACTTTGTTCCAAGGATGTCAACCAACAATGATTTGTTGTTGTAGAGGTTGAATTGGTGTTTTCAGGGTGAAATTGAACAAATTTCATAGTTGCATAATGTCTATCGTAAAAATTGGGAAAAAGTTAGGCAAAAGCCACAATTTCTGCAGCAGAATTCACAAGGGATTGATGTGCAGAAAAAAAAAATGTGTGTGGGTGGGCACACTAAAAATGCATGATGTGCAGTGAAAAACTTGTGATATGTGGAAAAATATTGGTGCGCGGGTGCGTGCACTAAAATTTGGTTTTGCACGGTGTAGAGTGGCATTGCACGGAAAAATATTGGTGCGTGGGTGCACGCGCTAAAATTTGGGGTTGCGTGGTGCTGAGTGGCATTGCGCATAAATATATTGGCGTGCTGGTGCGCGCGCTAAAATTTGGTGTTGCGCGGTGCAGAGTTGCATTGCGAGGAAAAACACTGGCGTGTTAGTGTGCTTGCCAAAATTTGGCATTGCGTGGTGCAGAGTGGTATTGCGTGGAAAAATATTGGTGTGCAGGTGCGCACGCTAAAATTTGGCATTGTGCGGTGCAGATTGAGTGGCGCATACGTAATGTTGGTGCGCACGGTGTGCACACACATAATAATGGCGCGTGTGGTGTGCACAATATTGACAGAGCGTAGAGGAATTTTGTTGGTGCACGCACAATGTAGGTATATGTTGCCGAGCGATAGTTTAGTTAATGGTGCGAGGTAGGGGCGTACTAAAATTTGGCATGGTGCAACACCTAGAGTAAAACGCGCGTGAAATATTAGCGTGTGACACAAAAATTACGTGCAACAGGTATTAGTACATGAACCAAAATTGTGCGCAGTGGATATTGGTGCGTGACACAAAAGTAGTGTGCACCAGTTATTGGCGCGACAGAGAAGTGATCCACATTGGTTATAGGTGCCCATGCACTGCCTTATGGTTTTGCTGCCCATGCTAAATCTGGGTGTACAAGTTCAAATTTGTGCGTGCAAAGTCATTTGGATGGTGTACAATAGCAGAAAACCATCGAATTTTTGTGACTTTTTATACTGTTTTAAGGTCATCTTTTTGTAGCACGTTTTTGAGGCCCTAAATTGCATTTTTAGCTACTTAAAAACCTCAAAAATAGAGTGTACCAAGGTACATTGTAACTTTGCAGCACAAATCAAATATCTCAGAGAGAGATTTTTATGGTGTAAATCGTTCGTCAAACGAAGATTTTATGAGGAAATTACAGGACAAACAATGGAGGGTAAATTTTAAGACCCAAATAACTTCGAAGGGCCATAACTTTCTTCTCCAGAATCATATTGAGGTGCAGGAGAAGTCTATGGAAATATATTGAACCATAGAAAATAGTCCAAGAACTGAATTAAAATTTCAGGAATGTTAAAAATGTTTAATATGGAAAAGAAGGTACATGTAGCATTCCAGACCAAAAACTCGAACTGGCTTCGAACTTCAGTAGGTTGTAACTAGCATACCAGAACCTAGAAAAAGGTGAAACTTGGACAGACTATCCAAAATGTTTATATGAAGAAATCCAATTGCGATTCTACTAAAAATACAATGGAGTAGGTGCAAAAATGCATAATTACAACGCAAAATTGCACCAAGTTGAAGAGTGAACAAAAAAATAATAATACTGGAGAATTTTCAAATAACCATAACTTTTTGCTCGAGACTCAAAATTGAGCAGGGAAGCGGGCGTTGGAAAGATCTTAGACAACATAATATAATTATTCACCCATAAAATTGATCTGGGCATTCAATTTTTAGGAAATCAGAAGAATCAATTATGATGCATTATTGAACAAGAATGGTTCATATTTTCTTGAAATTGTTGAAACAGTTAGCCTGGCAAAGTTTTGTTAGCTGTACATTTTGCAGAGTTAACAAAAACTAGATCAGATAAGGATCAACATAGAGTGCAGAGGAATTGAATATGCACAGGGGACTTATAGCCAGGAATATTAGATCAGAGGGATGGATGTCCATTTGGGAATTGAAGGAACAAACTCCAATGGACATGGATAAGGAAGGGATGTAAATATGAATATGGTAGAGACCATTTAAAAATTACAAAATGATGTTCAAAGCCATAAAGTTGATAATTAAAGGCTTATGAAAGACAAGGAGCAACAAGAGGACTTCAACATGAAGTTAATGATGAGCTTGAACAGACTAGAAAAGAAATTGGATAAATGGAGTGGCTCAAGAAAATCAGTAAGTCATAGGTTTCTTGATGAGAAAAGAAAAACAAGAAGTGTTAGAAGACATTACTATCACTCCCCGAGGCATTCCAATAAGAGAGCACACAAAATCTCAAGTCCATCCCCTTTCAGGAAGCATAAAAGGTCTGGGGTGGATGAGCTACGAGGATAAATGAACAAAAACAAACCTCCTACATTTGATGGTGAGAAAAAGAAGGATGAATATGCAGAGACATGGCTGTTGGGAATGAGAAAGTATTTTCAATTGCATAATCATTCTTCTCATGCACAGGGAATAATTTTCATCTATCAACTCAAGGGAAAGGCATCCATGTGGTGGGATCAGCTTGTGCAGGTGCAACACATTAAAGAGAAAAATGTTACTTGGAGGGAATTCAAGAAGTATTTTGAAAAGAAATCCTTGACTAAGAGATACTATGACAAGAAAATGAAAGAGTTATTTTAACTCAAACTTGGGAGTATGACCATAGATGAATATGAAAGAAGGTTTTTAGAACTATTGAAGTATGTTTCTTTCATCAAGGACGAGACAATTAAGATTCATAGGCATTTGAGTGGATTTCCATCATTCATCAGTGACAAAATACAATATGATGATTCCAAAACATTGGAGGAGACCATAAGGTGAGCCAAATGCCTATATGATAAAAAAAAACAAGGCAAACTTTCCAAAAAGCTTGGGAAGACAAAAATAAATTCAAGATGGATCAGAGGAAGAAGGGAACTAAACCACCATTCTTCAAAAATAATCCTCGGGGACAACCAACTTCTAGAGAACCCAGAATGATGGACACAGGGGGTCAAAATCCAAGGCAACCACCTATTGAATGTTAGGGTTGTAAAGGAGATAATATGTTTAGAGATTGTCCTCACAGAGGTGAAAAATTGAGGATTGTTCACAATGTACAACACGTTAAAACAATGGAATACATGGGGAAAAAATTACCAAGTATCTATGCATCCCTGGACAACAAACAAGCAGAGTATCAGTCACATATGATTGAAGTGGAAGGTATTATCAACAACCAAACCATTACTATTTTAATTTATTTAGGATCTAGTCATAGTTATATATATCCTAAGATGGTGGAAAGTTTGGATTTTCCAAGAAGCAAGCATGGAAAATCTTGGTCAGTGCAGCTGGCTACCGAAGCCAAAAGAAAAGTTAATGATATGGTTGATTCATTTCTTATGGCCATGAATGAACTGAACACTAGGGAATATTTGAACATATTTCCTTTAGGTTCCTATGACTGTCTAACTGGGATGAATTGGTTGGACCAACACCATGTTATCCTAGACTTTTATAACAAGGCATTTACTTTCTTGGATGAGGAAAGGAACCTAAGGACACTGCAAGGAATTCCCGGGGTAGTAACCATTAGAGAAATTTCAGCATTGTAACTGAAGAAATGTTACAAAAAAGAATGTCAATTATTTTTTGGACATATGGAAGAGACACCTAAATACAAGGTGTCAAATATTGAAGATTATGCAGTCCTAAAAGAGTTTGAATATGTGTTTAAGGAAATATCAAGATTACCCCCTAAAAGAGATTTTGTTTTCTCCATAAGTTTGATTGTTGGAGAAACTCCAGTATCCAAGACTCCATACATGATGAGCACACAAGAATTGAAGGAGTTACAAATGAAACATGAAGAGATCTTGAAGAAGAGGTATATGCGCCCAAGTGTGTCACCTTGGGGTGCCCCAGTTTTATTTGTGAAGAAAAAGGATGGAACATTGAGACTTTGCATTGACTTTAGGAAGTTGAACAAGTTAATTGTGAAGAATAAGTATCCTTTTCCAAGGATTGATGACCTCTTTGATCAGTTGAAAGATGCAAAAATATTCTCCAAGATTGACCTAGGTCAGGTTATCATCAAGTGAGATTTAAAGAAGAAGAAATCAACAAGACTGCTTTCGGAACAAGGTATTGTCATTATGAGTTCACAGTTGTGCCATTTGGGTTATCAAATTCACCATCTATCTGCATGTGTTTAATGAATGGTATTTTCAAAGAATACTTAGATTTAAGTTTTCCATTGTATTTTTAGATGACATTGTTATATATTCTAAGTCAGAGTAAGAGCATGAACAACACTTGAGGATGGTATTATAAGTATTAAGGGAGCATTAGTTGTATGCCAAATTGAGCAAGTGCTCATTTTATTAGAAGCAAATTCATTATTTGTGACATATCGTTTCAGAGGATGGGATATCAGTGGATCCTGAGAAGATAGAAGACATTAGAGGATGGTCATCCCCAAATAATGTGATAGAGGTCAGCTCATTCATGGGCCTTGCAGGATACTATAGGAGATTTATTGAAGGATTCTCAAATATTGCACACCCAATCACTTCCTTGAAAAAGAAGGGTGTGAAGCTTAAGTGGACATTTAATTGTGAAAAGAATTTCCAACACTTGAAGAAATTATGAACAAGTGCTCCAATACTAAGGATTACAGATCCAAATGAAGACTTCATTGTATGCACATATGCATGTAAAGAAGGACTTGGTGGAGTCCTTAGTCAAAATGGGTTTGTTGTATGTTATAAATCAAGGAATTTGAAGGAGCATGAAAGGAACTATGTCACTCATGATTTGGAGTTGGCAGCCATAGTGCATGCCTTGAGGAAGTGGAGGCACTACCTCATGCAAAAAAGGTTTGAGCTGAGGACAAACCATAATGGTCTGAAATATTTATTTGATCAACCAACTCTAAATTCTAAGAAAAGAAGATGGTTAGAATTTCTCAGTGAATATGACTATGATATAAAGCATATCAAGGGGAAAGACAACAAAATGGTTGATGCTTTCAGCATAAGAGTGCATGAGTTGCATTCTACAACCATTAACATGTACCAATCAGATTTGAAAGACAAAATTTTGGAGGCTAAAAAATCAGATTTGCAATACAAGGAATTAGTGGCAAAATTACAACAAGGTAATATGCAGCAGAAAATTGAAGACTATAAGCTAGAAAATGATGAAATTCTCATATACAGGGGAAAAATTTATGTACCAAATTTCCATGAATTGAAAAATATGATATTGAAGGAAATGCATAATGTACCTTATGTTGGGCACCCATGTTGTCAAAAAACTATTGCAGTTGTTAAGAGCCAATATTATTGGCCAGGAATGAAGAAAGAAGTTGTTGATTTAATTGTCAAATGTTTGGAATGTCAAAAGGTAAAGGTTGAGCATATACACAGAGTTGGTTTTATACAACCATTATCCATTTCTGAGTGGAAATGGAAAGTTGTAACAATGGATTTCATCACAAAATTGCCTAGAACAAAAAAAACAACAAGATTCTATCATGGTAGTGGTGGATAAGCTTACTAAAGTTGCCCATTTTATTCCAGTAAAGATCACTCACAAGGAAGCTAACAATGCTGATGTTTATATGAAAGAAATTACTTGATTACATGGTATACCCATGACAATTGTGTTTGACATAGATCTAAAATTTACCTCAAATTTGTGGAAGGGATTATTTAAGGGATTTGGAACAAATTTGAATTTTAGCACAACTTATCATCCAGAGTCAGATGGACAAACATAGAGGGTGAATCAAGTCATTTAGGATATGTTGAGGATGTATTTGATGTATAAACCATCAAAATGGCAAGACTACCAATACTTAGTAGAGTTTTCTTATAATAATGGGCACCAAACATCTCTAAAGATGAGCCCATTTGAGGCACTTTATGGCAGAAGGTGCAACACACCGGTAAGTTGGGATAACCCAACAGATAAAGCAATGGTTGGGCCAGACTTACTCAGGGAAATGGAGGAGAAAATGTTGAAAATAAAACAAAATTTAAAGGTTTCCCAAGACAGGCAGAAAAGCTATGCTGATAAGGGAAAAAATCACAGAGACCTTAAAGTGGGGGACCATGTATTCTTGAAAGTGAAGGCCAACAAAAGTTCCCTAAAGTTGGGAAATTGTTCAAAGTTGGTAGCTCACTATTGTGGGTGGTTTGAAATCCTAGAGAGGATTGGGCCTGTAGCATACATTCTTGCCTTGCCTACATCAATGACCATTCATAATGTATTTCATGTATCATTGCTTAAGAAATATATACCTGATGCTAATCATGTTATTGATTGGAATGTGATCTAGGTGGAGCAAGAAGGCGCTTTCCAAGTACATCCAGTACGCATTCTGGACTGGAAAATCAAACATCTCTGGAATTGAGCCATAGGGATTATATAGGTCAAATGGACTTGGTACGGTCCTGAGGATGCTACCTGGGAGAATAACGATGCAATGCGGGCAAAATACTCGCATATTTTTTAATATTTTGGAAATCTCGCTGATATGTGTACATAATGCACTAAGGACAATGCATAAATAAGGGGAGGGGATTGTAATACCCCTAGGCCAAACCCAATTGTAAATGAAAATGCAAATGTACTTAAGTTGGTGAGTTGTTTGAAATCATTTTTTGTATACACTTTCCATGGTATAGTGCACACATGTGTTGTGCACTAAAATGATGAAGTGTGCACATTCCAGGATACCGCGCACAACAAACTTAAGTGTGCACAATTTTGAATCCAGGGATCCTTTGTGTATATGTTGTGTTTTATAGGTTGGTGACCCAGTTATTATATGCTAGGACGTTTATGTTTTGACTTAGGCTAGAGAGCCTAGATTTTAAGGCCAATGAGTCAATTTTTGTATATGTATCATCATTAATATAATACATCGTTGCATGTAGACTGACCATGGTAAAGGAGTATGCGGGTATAAACTCCACTAGTTAGGGAAATGAGGGGATAAAAGTTGAGGAAAAGGGCTAAGCTAGGGAGCTTAAGCCAAAAATAAATATGATATTAATATCCCTTAAAGTATAAAGTATGGATAATTATTTTATCCTAAGCTATAAGGATGGGGATAAGTGGACCAAAGTAGCTCCCAACATGACAAGTGTCAACTTGGGAACATACATACATATATCTTGGACTTAGTTCGTTTTCTGATCATTCTATGATCATTCACTCACTCATTCAACTCTCCTATGTACCTTCCTGTACCTGTATCGATACCTGTACCCGTATCCATACCCGTACTTGTATCTATACCCAGTTAGCTTGGGAGCTGGATTGAAGAAGTAGGTTGTTAGGCCCATGGGATATGCAAGAGGCGGGTTATCAATTTCGTGAGCAATTTCTCTCTAGGTGAGATAATTGTTTGGGATTGATTCCCAAAGGTGATAAACTTTAGCTTCATGGCTCTGAGACTTCCTATTCGGCATGTTGTTGAAGCCCTGGAAGGGAATTGGGGTAGTTGAAATACTGTTGAGCAATGAAGGGGCACACTTCCTGGGGTGGGACAGGCATGTGGGGAATGAGAGACTGTAAGTTGTTAGTTTGATTTGGCACCTGTGACGAAGTCTTTCCTGTTGTCTGTGATACGTCATCCTAGTTAGGAATCCCTTTTCCCAGGTGGAGTTTACTCCCAGCTCAATGTTGACCCATTGCTGAGAGTGATAAGTAGTGTGATCTACGGCTAGGAGGTTCATTGAAGGTTTTCATGTAGTTCGTGATATTCTTACCAAGATAAGTGTCAATTGTGTGTTAATTTATATGTTGCATTATTAATTATGTGTTTATTTTTATGGGTTTTTCATGTGTGTGGTTTATACCTTTTGTTATATTTATGGGTATTTCCTATCTATGCTACATGTATATGTTTACTGTTATTCTCGTATGAATCTATGCATTTAAAAAATGTGTTTGTCTTTTTTAAGTTTTATATATAAAATTCCTCAAGAGTTTTTGTGTGTATATGATTTAATTTGCATACAGTTCAAAATTTTTTACATGGCATGGACCATTTGGACATTGGGGATGTTACAAGTACACCAGAGGTCTATGTCACGAAGTTCCAGCAAATGGCAGTCACGGTCACTGATGTTTCTGAGAAAATATTGATGATGATTTTCACAGAGGGCTTAGTTGAATCCTTAAGAGGTTGGGTAAAGTATTTTAGGCCAAAAAAACTATAGGAAGCTATCATGAAGACCTAGGATATGGAAGATATAGTCCCCAAGAATACATCGGAGAAAACATTTATCCCACAGAAGGTTCAATTGTCAAAACCTCCCAAGAAAACATGGACATGGAAGGACATGTTGGATGAGGAAACTTAGAGAGGAAGAAGGAGGAAGAATATTTTCTACAGTTGTAAGGAGTCATGGGAATCAGGTCATCGATGTGTGGGAAAAGGTAAAGTACATTATATTAAGGTATTTTCTAACGAGGAGGATGATGGTGATGATGAGGGAATTGTACAAGCCAGTGGTGAGCCATCACACCTCGATGTTATAGAGTAGGCAGCACTGTAGGATAGTGCCAAGGGAGTTACCATTGCCACACTTTCAAGAGTCCCTAAATACTACACCTTCAAGGTTAGAGGCATTCTGCAGGGGCATAGTGTTACACCATTTATTGATGGTGGGGACACCCACAACTTCATTGATGTTGCACCTGTCACCATGAGACAAATCCTTGCGGGGAACTTCGAGGGATTCAATGTGGTAGTAGCATATGGGTACAACATGGCTTGTACTCATAGGATCTTGGAATTGGAAGTAACATTGGGAAACTATATATTTACCTATGTCTTTTATGTCATAGATTTAGTATATACTCATGTGGTACTAGGAGTTCAGTGTTTGTACTCATTGGGATATATCTACATGAATTATCGGGACATGAGGATGGAGTTCTAAGACAAGGGTGGACAAAGAGTAAACCTAAGAGGTATGTCAACATGCACCCCTATGATCATGTCTAACCGATGCATGGAGGTAATTTTTAGACATAGGGACGTGGCTTGTGCAAAAAATTTCTTGATCACCATGGAGAACCCATCATAGGATTTTCAACATTACCTTGTTGATATCCAAGCATTGCTTGGAAAGAATGAATGAGTATTTGAACCATTTCCAGGAGGGAGACCACGTGACATAGTATTTTATCATTTCATTGAGCTAGAAGAGGGGTCGAATCCTATGATCACCACACCTTATAAGCATCTGAAGAGGTTCAAGGACAAAATCGAGAAGGATATTAAGGAGTTGTTGGAGATGGGACATATTAGGCCTAGTTCTAGTCCCTTCACATCTTCAATAGTACTAGTGAAGAAGAATGGTGGAACTATGAGGATGTGCATAGAGTACAAGGAAATAAACAACAAGACCATCAAAAACTGATACCCAATATCCATGATGGATGAGATGATAGACAAGCTGCATGGGATAGTGTACTTCTGAATGGTTGATCTATGATCATGATACCACAAGATTTGGGTCAGAGAGGAGGATATCCATAAAGCATCATTCAGGTGTCATTATCGTCACTATGAGTTTCTATTCATGCCCTTTAGGTTGACTAACACATTAGCTACCTTTCAATTGTGCATGAACCACATCTTCAACAAACATTTGAGGAAATTATTACTAGTTTTCTTTGACAATCTTCTTATCTACAATAGGATGTGGGAGGAACATTTGAAGCACGTGGGACAAATTCTCACCATTATGGAGGAGCAATTGTTTATTTTTCATGGAGGAAAAGTGCAAATTTGGGTTGAAAAAGATCCTCTATCTGGGGCATATGATTGGTGTTGAGGGAGTAAAAGTACATCAAGAGAATATTCAAACAATATTAGACTGGCCCACCCCCAAATCACTCAAAGATATGTAAGGATTCTTTAGGATATTTAGTTATGATAGGTGCTTTGTGAAATGATTTTCACAATTGGTTGCACCATGGAAAAACCTCACCAAGAAATGGGTGTTCCGATGGTCAAAGGACGCATAGGTAGAATTTGATAGAATGAATAAGGTGATGATCACTTTCCCAGTATTATCACTCCCATATTTAAAGCATCCTTTTGTCCTGGAGTGTGATGCATCCGGTGAGGGGATAGGAGAAGTATTGATGTAGAACTGACACTCGATAGATTTTGAGAGAAGAAAGCTAAGATAGCCAAATAATCTCTATCCGATCTATGATAAGGATATGTTGGCCATCATGCATGCAACAACCAAGTTGAAATAATACCTAGTAAGAGGATGCTTTGTGTTTACGATTGAACACAACAACTTGAGATATTTCTTGGAGCAACAGGATCTGAATGAGAGACAACAAAAATGGGTGAGTAAGGTGCAGGCATATTATTTTTACATTGAGTATGTAAAGGGGAAGAAGAACATAGTTTTTTACACCTTATCCAAGAGACCTACAACTTTCTCCATGACAGAGATCTTAACATATTGGAAGTCCATTCTTTTGGTGGAATACTCCAAAAACACCTTTTCTTGTGATTTGATGGAATATAGCACTCAATATGACAGGTACAGGATAGTGGATGACATCATCTACTACAAATACAAGACCTATATTGTCCATGATTCTAAACTCAACAGTAAGATTTTGAGGGAAGTATGTGATGCACCACTAGCAGGGCACCAGGGGTATTTGAAGACCTACAAGAAGGTGAGGGAGAGAGTCTCCTAGAAGGGTCTCAAGGAGGATGTTCTTTGTCATGTGAGGGAGTTCATGACCTGCCAATAGAACATGTCATAATTTACTCATCATGTGGGACTTCTTCAGCCATTGTCTATTGTTGAGCATAAGTGGTATAGCAATTCCATGGAATTCATCATAGGATTGCAAAAGGTCCAGGGCAGGGGATGTATCTACGTGGTAGTGGAAAGATTGACTAAATGTGCACACTTATTTTCCATTCCTTCAGAGTACAATGCATCTCAAGTAGAAGATATATTCTCCAGGGAGGTGTTCAGATTCCATGGTCTTCTGAGGAACATAGTCACTAACCGGGATAGCAGGTTTTTCAATGCGTTTTTGCGGGATTTACTTAGGTTATCTGGGAAAAATTTGGCACCTAGTACTAGCTACCACCCCTAGACAGACGAACATACCAATATAGTAAACAAATGGATCAAAGGGTAGCTAAGGAACTATGTGTCTTGGAAACAACATGCATGGATAAATTAGTTGCATCTCGGGGAGCATTGTTACAATACCACTGATCACATGTCCATCAAGATGATCCCATTCAAGTCTTTTTATAGATATGATGATCCATCTATTGTTTATTTGGAATTTGGGAAGAGTAGATCTCCCAAGGCCAAATATTGGTTGTAGGAAAGCCAAGACATCTTGAGAATCCTGAAGGAGAATTTGCAGGCCGCTCAAAAGAAACAGAAGATGTATGCAGATAAGCATAGGGTAGAATGCGACTTTGAGGTTGGGGACCTAGTCTTTCTCAAGTTGCACCCTTATAGACAATTGTCGCTGAAGAAGAGTGGTGCAGAGAAGCTGAAGCCTCATTTTTATATACCCTACAGAGTGATTAGGAGAGTTGGGGAGGTAGCGTACGATATGGAGTTACCAAAGGGTAACATGATCCACAACACCTTCCATGTATCCTGCCTCAAGAAGGCATTGGGATAAAAGGTCATTGCTTCGAAAGATCTTCCTCCACTAGATGAGGAAGTGTGGTCGGTTGTATCTCCCAAGAGAATTGTTGATGTTAGGGAAACGAGGTTGAGGAGTAGAGTCATTCGAGAGCATTTGGTTGTATGGAGAGTATTTCTCACAGAAGATGCTACTTGGGAAGGAGAGAAGATCTTACAACACCTTGATATAGAGTTTCTCGAGGACAAGCAATGTTGGGAAGGGAGGACTGTAACATCCCCTCCCAATTGATCATGACGGAGGATGACTCAATATCCTATACAACTCCCATAGGATATAATCAATAAGGAAAAAAGGGAGTAAAGGAGGTTTATTTGGTGTCACTAAGTTAAAAGAATAACAAATCCTAAAGTGACATTAAATAAAACAAATAATTATATTTAAATGAAATTGGAGGGAAAATAAAGTGATGGTTTCATTTGGCCAAGAAAAAGGGAAAGATCTAGAAGGCTCGGAGGAAGGATAAATAGAGGGGTAACCCTTCTCTTTGACATTATGATTTGTTTGAACTCTTGATTGGTGCTCTTGGAGCCATTGTTTTGTTAGGGTTTAGCAAAACCCTTCCACTACTTCATTCTAGTTTTGGTGGTGCAATACCCACCCTAGATGAACAAAAGGGGCAACTATCCAGGACTACCATTGGAGATTCACTTGGGAGTTTTTATTACAATTGGAAGGATAAAAAAGTATGCGGCAGGTTTATAAAACTTTTTGGATGAGGCTGAGGCCAAAAATTTGCAGGTTTTAGGAGGGTTTGGAGAAACGAGGGTTGAAGGCATCCCTGTAAGTCGATTAATGGTTGTCCTACGAGGCCCCTCTAGATGATCAATTGTGTCCCGCAAGGACCTCTGCGATCGGGTGTTTGCAGTGGGTGATTGGATCTAGACAATGAGGGTTACAAGAGTGGATATTCTACAGTGGATTTAGGAGGATCGTGGTGACATTCTAGATTTTTTTTTCTTTGTGTGTGTGATTGCGCAACGACCATTGCAGCCAATAGATATCTGTGTGGTTAGTGGTTAGTGTTTGATGCAGTTTATGTTATAACCAATATTGTTGTGATTTCTATGTAGATTATTTGTCGTTTTTATTTATACCAAAACACAAATCCAAAATTGATTGAAAATACTAAACTTGAGAAACTACACCCTTTTGAGAGTAAATACAAAAATACCAAAATGACCAATGATCTATTAATTGTAGACAATAAAACTCTAAAAAGTTAATACCCAACTAAAGAATTCTCTACAAACAATATTTGTACGAGAACTGAACTTACACATGTAGCAACCAATGAAAATGACTTTTTACCATGGTAAAAGACAAATAAAATAATAATTTGTTTTCACATAATTACTTGACTAGTGCATGTTCTTTCTCTTTCTCATACAACGGATAAAGACAAATAGAATAATAATACGTTTTCACATAGTTTCTTGACTACTAACTACATGTTCTTTATCTTTCTCATACAATGGATAAATTTTTAGTGTAAGGAAACATCAATTAATATTTCTCATACAACAGACAAATTTACAAATTTGTCGTTAAAGGAAACATCAACTAATATAATTTCTATAGAAATTATCATCATATTATTCATGGGGGAGATACGGTTTCTCGTGAACCCGTGATTTAGATTATAAAAACATAACTTCTTGCAGGGAGTGCCTGTATATGGAAGTATATTCCATTGATAGTTTGATATTAACAAATACATACTATTATATGAAACTTGGAAGTAATATCTTAAAAATATACATATACACAAGCCGTCGTATATTATACGGGAGAAGATTATGAAATAAATCTAAGATATATAGACATTTTTTCATTACGCAAGCGAATTCAAACCAATTTTCTATTCTACCCATTACATTTACCCATCTGCGTGCAAAACGCTTCACCCTTTCTTGTCCATACAAATATTCGATCTTAGAATGTTATGGAGATTCTAAACTGTGATGCTATACCCAAACCTGAAAATAATCATGAGCACTCGAATTTGAGTAGACGACAATGAGTGTCTGCATGGCCAGAACTTGCATCTTAAGCACCATGGTGTAGTCTGCAGCCTCTTTTAAGAAATCGACCATGTCTAGTTCACAGCTTCTCAGGATGAGCAACCGTAGGGTTTGCATACGTGAAGCCACTGTGCCTGCTACTTCTTCCATGGAATTATGAAATGAGCAGAGGCTACTCCCAACACTTGAGAATGCTCCAATTAGCCACCTTACGTACATTATGCAAGCCATGATCAGTTTGCATGGACTGGTTTTGTCGAGCGTTGATCTCCTTTTTTTGTGGGATTTAAGCACATGGTTTGCAATAGTTTTTCTTGACCCTGAAAATGTAATTTCCAAGGATAACTTGGATCCATGTGGTTAGACCCTTCACCGTCATGGCTAGTTACAGATCGACGACCAATTTCACAGCTCTACTTCGAACCCATACCATTGTCACCCATTTGATTCTCCCACGGCACAACACGTCCGCCAAACGAATCAAATATTTTAGTTGGAAAACCGTCCTCCAAGCTTCGCATTTGCTTCTAGAAAGATACTTCATATAAGAGGTTCAACAAATTATAGAATACGATGCAAAACCATAAATTTTATATCAGTTTTGAATTTCCTGGGAAGAGGAAAGGAGGGATAGAGAAACGCAAGGATGGACTGAGCTCGACCTTTAGGGATTTAAAGAGAATTTTGAATTTCCTCGGCAGAGGAAAGGAGGGATATAGAAACACAGTGATGGGTTGAGCTTGACCTTTAGGGATTTAAAGAAAAGAGAGAAGAGTTGTGGCTTCATATGCATGTGAATGTGAGGAGGACAGGCAGGGCCTCGTCAAAGAACTTACAGTGCCATAAAGTTCTTAATATCCGCAGGGATGCTGGCGGGCCACGAAGTGATGAATTGAATAGTGGAGCGTGCGATGCACACAGATATGTCACGTCTTCAAGTTAAGTTGTGTTTTGGTATGAAGTAAACCTTTTCAATTATTGCGTCGAGAGACAGAGGTCCATAAGATGCCTACGGTGTAACATAAGTGGTGTAATTTTAGAAAATGGAGGAGAGGTCGATAATATGTGTAGAGTACAACATAAGTGCTCTATCTTTTGAAATATGGAAGGGAACGTTTAGGGTAATTGGATTTTGGTTGCATATATTGACAAAAGATAAGAGTGAGGAATTTGTTTTTTCTATACATTATATTAATGTATTGGATATTTTTTAACTGTCTTAAAAAAAGGGATTAATCATTATATTGAAAAAGGATTAGAAAGTTAAAAATTATATATATATTTTTAGAATGAGTGAGGTTTGTTAAAGCATATTGTCTCTCCTCTTGATAGAGTATGAATAGATTAGTGAGTTGGGGTGATTAGTTGATTTAGCTTTTTTCTATTTATGATTTTTTTTTAAGGAGTTTTTAGTATTGACAATATCAAACCTCTAGGGTTGTTAAATCTTTATTATAGAGAATCTATTTAATAATGGGAAGGCAGATCCATTCCCCATAATTTTTCCAGTGTTTTTTTTCATAAGTGTGTGGGGAGGGAAAATAGATCATGGACGAAACAGATCCAAAAACCCCATATCTATAGAAATTGGGTGAAAGAAAAAAATGGTAGAGCCAAAGCTTAAAACTTTATGTTGGGTGTTTGGATTAGATATTAAAGTTGTTTTGTTTGTCGTAAAGTATTTTTCGTATATTTATGTGATCATATTTTGCTATATTAAAAGCATAAAGTTAGGGTATGGATGAAAGTTAAGTGAGATATAAAAAGGATGATAGATGATTAATAAAAGAGCAAAAAGGTTAAAAAAAAGTGGAGAAATAAGGGAATAACCTTCACCCATTTTATTTGATTGATTATTAATGGCTACCACAAGTAATCTAGGGAAAAAAACAGACTAATTCTTGTTGCCAAGAACTATGAGTTCTGGTCTCTAAGGATGCAAACATTCTTGAACGTCCACAAATGTAGGAAACCAATGGAGAATGGATTTTCAGAGCCTAATCAAGAAACTCTACATGCTAGGACTAATTCCCAAAGAAATCATCTTGCAGAATTGAATAAAAATGAGAACAAGGCCATGTTTTATATCTAGAGTTTAGTGGATGGCTCAATTTATCCCAAGATAATAAGATCATATAGTGCAAAGAAAGCCTTAGATATCTTGGAAATAACATATCAATGTAATGAAAAAGTGAAGATTGTGAAGCTTCAAACTCTAAGGAAAGAGTTCGAAACCTTGAAGATGAAGGGGGTAGAGAATATTGATAATTGTATGACTAGATTGATGGGAGATGTGAATTATATTAGGATTCATGCAAAGAAGATTGAAGATAAGAAAATCGTTGAAAATTTTATCAGAAGACTATCTAAGAGTTTTGAAATGGTTCACATTTACCTAGAAGAGTCTAAAGACTTGTCGAAAATGATAGTAGAAAAGTTGTGTTAAGAACCAAATATCAATATAGCATAGAAAATCCTTAGAAAAAGTACTCAATGCCTTTAAAAAGAGATAATTTCAGATAATAAGCCTCTTCGAGGGGGCAACCTCCTTTTACCCCACTTAAATGTTCAAGTCCAAGATGATTTAAAATGAAAATGTCTCCTTGGTATATATAGGAGACTAGCAGGTATAATTACAACTAATGGCCTAAAGCCGACATAAATAAAATAACATTACTAATATAATATGCCCCAATTAAGGGGTAATGAGCCAATATTAGGGCTTAAGAAGCTGATGGGTTCTCTCTTTTCCCATGAATCAAGAATTAGCATGGAAGAGGAATCCTTAGAACATGCCTTCAAGACTCAAGAAATCATTGGTAAAGGTAGAGAAATAGGTAATCATCATGCAAAAGGAAGAACAACACCAGAATAGTTAGCACAATCAAATCATCCTAATGCTCTCAAAATCAGACGGGGAGAGGTAGAATATGGATAGACAGATCCAACGTCCAATGTTACTACTGCAAAAAATATGGTCACTATGAAAGTGAATGAAAAAAGAAACAATCAGATTTGAACAAGGGCAGAGCTAATATCTTCAACACTGAATAAGGGACATTTAAGACAATGTTCATTTCATGTCAAATGACTAAACAAGATCACAACAAGGATCTTTGGATGTTCGACATTGGCTACAATAATCGCATGACACATAACTAAAACTAGTTTTCTAACATTGATAGCTCTATTCATTCTAAAATTAATTTAGGATATGATTCTCATGTCAAGGCCTTAGGAAAAGGTGCCGTGTCAGTCTTAACCAAGAAAAATCAAAAGAAACACATTATTGATGCCTTCTATATACTCAATCTTAGGAATAACATCATAATTATAGGACAATTGAGTCAAAATTATTGTGATGTCAGTTTCAAGAGCTCCACATGTTGTCTTAGATAAGACACCTAGTATAACAATTGTTGCAAAGGTTCAAATGACCAAGAATAGAATGTTCCAATTAGATCTCAGAAGTGTAAACATGTCACAGTCATATGCAAAAAAAATCTCAAGCATAGTTGAGACTTGGTTGTGGCATCTTAGATATGGTCACCTACCTTTTAGGAGTCTTAATCTCTTACAAAAAAAATCAGTGGTTAAGGGACTACCTATATTGAATGAACAAACCAACCCTTATGGAATATGCATTCTTGGAAAACATCAAAGAGATAGTTTTCTAGAAGCCTCCTACATATCCAAAGATCATCTAGAACTAGTTCACACAAATCTATGTGGACCCATGCAAACTCAGTCAATTAGTGGAATTTTTTATTTTCTAACATTCATTGATGATTTTCGTAGAAAATTTTGGGTATATTTCCTCAAAAACAAATCTAATAATTTCACAAAGTTCCGAGAATTTAAATTTGTAGCATAAAAAGAGAGCGATGAATATGTCAAAGTGTTTAGGTCAAATGGAGGAGGAGCATATGACTCAAAGGATTTTGCAATTTTTTTAGAAAATATGGATTAAAAGGTAGTTCAGCACCAAATATACTCTATAACAAAATGGAGTAGATAAAAGAAAGAATTTAGACTATCACGAACATGGCAAGGAGCATGATCAAAGCTAGAAATTTGTCTAGTGATTTTTGGGTTGAAGCTATTACTTGTTTAATCTACATAGTGAATATATCTCCAACAAATAGTGTGAAAGATAAAGTTTGTCAAGAAGCATGGAGTGGCATGAAGTCTCTCACTTCATAATTTTTGGTTCTATATCCTATGCATATATATTAGAAGAGATAAGAAGGAAACTTCCAAAGCCTGTAGACTGTATAATCCAGTCACCAAGAAATTTGTGGTAAGAAGAGATGTAAAATACTTGGAGGAAAAATCTTGGAGTGACTGAGAAAATAAAATATTGGAGAACCGAAATATATTGCTTCAAATAGACGAACATGTGGAAATATTAAGACAACAAGTACCTCCACCAAGACTACCAAGGTTATAGATGCAAAGACAAGAAGAAAAGACTAAAAATAGTTTTTCCACTAGTGAGTCAGTAGCTTCTACGAGAAACCAGAAAAGAATAAGCTTTAGGGAAATTTATGAGTAGTTGGATGACATGGATCAACAAGAGCTCACTTTTCCTTATTATCCTATCAACCTACTTATTTTGAAAATGTAGTGAAAGAAGAACAATGGCTAAAGGAAATGAATGAAGATATTGAATCTATTTAAAGGAATGAGACATGGGATCTTGTTGATCTCCCAACAGATAAAACCAACATCAATGTTAAGTGGGTTTACAAGAAAATATTGAATGAGAAAGGAAAGGAACAAAAACATAAGGAAAGGCTAGTGGCGAAAGGGTTTGTTCATCAACTCGTTATTGAATGTGGTGGGACCTTTCCTCCAATAGAAGGGTTGGATATTATTGGAGCTATGAGATCCATTGGAGCCTAGAAAAAATGCCAAGTTTACCATATGGATGTGAATTCAAACTTTTTGAATGGTGATTTAGTAGAAGAGGTGTATGTAGATCAACCACCAATATTTGAAGTAAAAGGCCAAGAGTATGGAGTGTACAAGTTAAAGAAGGCCTTGTATGGCCTGAAGAAAGCTCAAAAATCTTGGTACGATCAAATTGAATCGTATTTTCTAAAAAATGGGTTCAACAGGAGCAGTAATGTGCCCACTCTTTATACCAAATCAGATCAACAAGGTAAAATTGCTATATTTGGTCTTTATGTTGATGATATAATATATATTGAAAATATGATGTTAGATGGTTTCAAACCTGCTATGAAAATGAATTTTGAGATGACAGATGTGTTGACGGGAAAAATTGACAAGCCATCAACTGGAAGAACAAGTCCAGTCCGGGGTTGTCCAAGTAACCCAAGTCGTTTGGTGTAACTTGTTCTGACGGGTTTAATGGATCCATTAGCTAATCTAAAATCCTAGATTAAAGAAAAGGAACAACTAACTAATTTTAAGTAATAATATATACATAAACTCTAATATAATTATATGTGTAAGTGTATTTGAGCAAAAAGGGAAAACATAAAACTATCGGTTATGCACAAAATTTACAAGCTGTAACTTTTACTGGAAACTCACGAAATCAATGTAAAAATAATGGTTTTATAGAAGCAGATAAATAAAGCACATTTGAATATCTTCTATTTTCTAATAAAAAATCTAACAAAACTTGAATTAACTAAGTTATTGAAACAAAGATGTACAGATAGTCAAAACTGATCTAAACTTTCTGTTTTTACTAATACATAAATGACAGAAATTAGAACCACAAAAGATAACCTGATATTAGTTCGTTACATGTGTTTTTTCCTCGATATGAATCAAGAGCATCCAAGTGCCACACCTACAAGATAAATCTACAATAGACTTATACTGAAACTTTTTAAAATAAATTCAAAGAATGTATTGGCAGCCAGGATTTAGAAACAAAATAGGGAACACATGTTGATTCTATGATCTTATGATCACAAATGATTACACTCAGATAAATCTATGTGTAATGTATTCATCTTATTGTTCCACTAAACATCAAAGAGAAATCTTGATATTCAAATTGAAAGGATGATCACAGTCTCAATATTCGGAACATCAAATCATGAATGATAATTATAACATGAATATCTTGAAACATAACATAGCAATGAGTCTAAAGCTACACGACATATTAATATATCAAGATTAAATAAAACAAAACATTAATTAAACACCATTCAGAAAAGACTAAATCGAAAATGTTGTACATTGTTCCATTAAGTCTTGCAAGTCATTTGTCCATCTTTGGTTCGAGAACAAGATGCCTTTCATTTACAAAATGCAGGGTTTTTAAAGAGTCTTTGGGAAATCTCATATTCCTATATCTCAGGATAATATCAGATCCCATGAGATCAAAATATGACAAATATGGAGTGCCTACAACCACTCATAATCAAATTGTATCTTCAAATACTAATAAAAAAAAAATTCTCATTTAAAAAATGAACAGGAAAGAGATACTAATAATCTAAATCGAACATGTTCCACCTCACAATAAGCATCACGATATACCACATCCTAAAAATGAAGTAGGAATAAGTTAGATCATTTATTAACCAATTACTAAATTTTATATAAAAATGACTTGGCTACAGAATCGGGAGATTCTGTAGCCAATTTTATATTGGTAAAAGAAATCTAAGTTTAACCGATTTGATTCAAAAAAAATATCATGACTGTAATAAGAGGGAAAAAATCGTTTTACCATTTAAACCAATGAGTAAACATAGATCAAGATAGCTCGAAATTGACTATTGCAATCACACTGTCTGCATTCTTTATCACAATGTTGCATGTCTTCTTAAGACGTTTGGCTTGTCTCTGTTCATTTGCTCTGAGTTCACGATTTTCATTCATGAGTAATTCATTGTGGTTTGTGAGCATTTTAATTTGATCTTGGAGGATAGGAATATCAATATAATATCATTCGATCCAACGTAGGTAGACTTCATAATGCGCAGGAAAAATGATATGTCGATGGGGCATACAATCAAGACTAGTTGCATCAATACTACCTATTACTTTCCCCGGACCGAGCCTAATACCATTGAAATCACCTTTATCCTCGAGACATGGTGGAAGATTGTTAATAAAGTCGTATGGATGATTAGGATCCGATTTATGACAATCTGGATATTCTTCTGTGAGAAAATTTTCAATTTCGGTATCTGAATCCTCATTGATCACGATCAGATCGATCGAGCTCAAATGAGGCTTAGATCGATTCCTCAAACTTCTCGAAATGAGCTGACCAAATATTTTATTTTGGAAACCTAACATTGTGTGCTTCTTTTTTGACTGTGTGTGAGACTTGTGGACATAAGGTTTCACATTGGCATTATGGCCACTATCCAAATTATGCACAGGAGGTTCACTCCACTCACAATCTACAACTTGTTGCTCATATGGGAACTGACTGGGCATTACTTCATCCAAGGGGTTCGTGGCTGGCTTATTAATCAGACTGACATGAAGTTATTTTATTAACGACTTGCCCAAATTAGGGTCATCTACAGGACTGGTAAAAAAAAAACCATTTCTTGCTAAAAATCCCTCCCAGCAATCGCCCATGGTTGTCAAATGATGGGTTAACAAAATTTTGATTAAGCCATGGTAGGAAAGGCTAGAGTCGAGGCTTTGTTTTTTGTACCTCCTACACATATTGTATATGATTCCGAGAAAATAGAAAGGCACATTCAAATGAAAACCTATGAAGTGCATAAGCAACCGTAGATGATAGAGAAACACTAGACCATAACGGCCCTCATAGGTCACAAACAATTTAAGGACTGACAGGAGACCATGCCATCTAACCTTAAGAAAAGAAACTATAATACATTTTTCATAGCCATCGATCTTTCTAGAAATCATGAAGAGGCTCCAGGGAACTTCTTCAATTTTCGAGTTCTTGAACCACTTCTGACCAGTGGATGGAATCCTGGTGGCTTCACTCATAAAATCCTCAGTCACCTCGAACTGAATATCTCCAAATTTCTCCCTATACCCATCAAATGTTTGTGTGAATTCCTTATCCACATGAAGATTATACCCGTCGAACCTCTTAATGAAAGTATCCCAACCCTGCCCTTTAAAATCCTCGACTGCATAATCATGAGACAACAACACTTGAGAGACATTCGTCTTTGTTCGGGCAACATGAGCCATTAAGAGTATGACCAGACTGTAATAGGGGTGACTCAAGCTAGCTGTGGTTTTATATCGCAGGAGTAGGAGAAAAACGCCCGAGCGAATAAAATGGAAACAAAACAAGCAAAATCTTTGCGCAATCATAGTATAAACATCAAGGTTTCGGTCATGAAGTTTGAGCGCTCCTGGTCATGAAAACTTCGAGTACAGAGCATAACACAAACCCTCAAATCATAATGAAAAACCTGTCAATTCATTATGCTAGCCAAAGATATGATACTTGTGCATTAATTCCTATGTCTAGCAATGACTATAGTCGAGTTGCAAAGGGTTCAAATAAATATGTTTACAATTCAAATGCGAATAAACATAGGTATTATATCAACATTCAATAAAGTCAAAAGGAAAATCATTCAAGTATTAAATATGGAGTAGATGGAAGCACAATGACCCTTTAAAATAATGTTTTGAATAGGGATATAATATGAAACTAAGTTTTCCTTCTTGATGTTGATGTTTAGACAACATTGGGAAGACATTCTCTAAAGATAATAATTAATAATATGATTATTATTGATTATTAAATATCATATATAA
>SNQJ01S0085843.1:39963-60848 GCA_010110895.2 Picea sitchensis | reverse complement strand
CATTGCTCTTTGCTTCCATTGGCCTCCTTGATGTTTGACATCAGTACATATCCACATTAGGATGGGTCTTACCTTGTGATAGTTAAAATTTCCATTCCAATGGAAGGCCCCTAGACTTGACAAGACATCGATGCCATCAAGTAAAAACAATCATCATAAGTGTTCATTCTAGGTCTTAGGGAAGGTTCTCTTCAGAAAAATGCTTTATTTTTATCAATGTTCCCGAGGGAGATGCATATTTCTACTTCACAGATTATCTAAATACATCATGAATAGTTCTCTTACACTTGTTATGGTTAGACAAGAGCCTTTGGAATTTTTTCTACTACCATAAATTCCTTTTTATCATTTCATGAGCATGGGACATTCCCTTCTCATTTGTATAAAGAAATAAAATTTCCAGGGTTGACTCTTTATTGTGGGTGGGTTCTCTTTTTTCCTCTACGTAATGTTCTTATATCCACAATCTCTATTTCTCTCTCTACAAAAAATCAATTCACAAGCATCAGTGATATAAAATGATGATGTACTTCACCTATACATCTTCTCGTAACCTCATGCATTAGGGGAACATTTTTATCACCTAAAAATTTCCTTAGAGTTATACATGTGATCACCTGAAAATTCATCAATACAACATAACATAATACTATTCCATAACAATTATGCACCACCTTCACCAGAGCACAATATATATATATATATATATATATATATATATATATATATATATATATATATATATATATATATATATATATATAGTTTAATTAATGCATACGACATTCTGATTTGGGTTTGTCCAATCTATGTGGTCTTGTGCAACCGATCCTTTGATAGTCATCCAAATATTCTCGATGTGAAATCTCAAACATATTTGTCAGAATACATGCAAAAGAGGAAGCTTGAAAACAAAGGTTATGCTATATGAATGATCAGCAGGATGCATATTCTTAAGCTATCATCTTGTTCAATTATAGCCATTGGTTAGTGTTTGGCCTCTTCCAATGAAAATTTCATCCACACTTCTTTGTTAGAGTAATCAAATTGGATCATTATATTATTTTTCATCTATTTTGTGGTTCTTTTAAAATTGGAAAAATTAGAAGCAGTAATTTACCGAGGTCATTTTAGTGGTA
The DNA here is from genome assembly GCA_010110895.2 of Picea sitchensis. NCBI lineage: Eukaryota > Viridiplantae > Streptophyta > Pinopsida > Pinales > Pinaceae > Picea > Picea sitchensis. The sequence goes on along the minus strand of SNQJ01S0085843.1, from coordinate 59,709 downwards.
GGACCCAATTTTGAAAATATAAGAATAACAACACCAACAATGATACCTTTATTGATATAAGCCAAGTTCACTTTCCTTTTCGATGGGGAAATCTCCAGCGGAGAAACACTCTATTATAATAATTCTCAGATAAGACTTTACCATGCCTTCTACTCCTATTTATACTAGTGCCTTCAAAAAGGAAATTCTAGAGAATATATCTTTTTCACAAGAAGGGACACCTCCCATTAAGTCCTCTTACATTAGACTTGTTCACATTATTATATATGTCTTATTTAATAATGTAATCTTTTAGTACATAGAAAACATATTATTCTACCCTCGTGAGGGCATTAGGAAGTTAAGGTCCCTAGCAGTGCAGGTCCTCATGAAATAAACCTTATCCTCCAAGGATTGAGGTGAAATTGTTGCAGGGGTGGTAGTTGGCTCCCATGGATTTTTGGTGGTGCATCCTTCCATTGAACTAAAATTCCTTGATGGGAACATCCACAGAAGACAACACTAAGTAGTGGTACAATGCACTACTCAAATGTGCAGCAAATGGATCCTTCTTCATCTAATTAGGAGATTGATTTGGTGGAACTTATTTCCAATCACTTTCTTGAGGGATGAAACATGAAAAATAGGATGAATCTTAGAGTATTCGGTAGAGCTAACTGGTCGGACACATATCCCACTTGCTTGATAATTTTATATGGACCATAAAACTTAGGGGTGATTTAAACAGTGGTCTATTTTGAGTGAAATTTTCTTATAAGGTTCTTGCGGAACAAAGAGAAACATTTGGTCCCTTTCAACAAATTGATGGTCTAAATGACCCTAATCTTCTTGTTGATTCATGCAATTCTGATCCATGCCTAGATTTTCTTTAAGGGCATGGAGAATAGAAATCTCTAATTTTAATTATTGTGATCAATGTTTGAACATTAGAGACACCGGTAGATGGGATAGATCTGAACAATGGTTTATTAGCATAAAAGTTCTTCAAAGGATTCATGCAGAAGTGTCAATGATGCCACACCCCTTCTCTCCTAAGGTTTGCATGACCTCACGTTGGTGGTTGTTGTCATTGATGTCAACCCTAGTCATGGGTTTTTGGACCACAAGATTGATAAAGGTATTTGGATATGAAGGAAAGAAATACACATGCATATACAACTTATAAATGGATATTATACTTCATGTTGTTTACGGTGGTATGTGGCATGTCACGTGGATCCCTCATGGTTAAGGATAAATGAATTGCAGAAGATGACAAGTGAATTGAAGAAGGAGGAAGTACATGTAGGCCCTTAAAATGAATTAGAAAATAATAATTACAAAATAAAGATAAGAAGAGTGTCGAGATTAAGGCCTAATGTTAAAAGGAGTGACATAAATGGGTATAAATAAACATCATTATACATTCGTTTGATATAAGTTGAATTTTTAGAGGCAATAAGAGAAAAGGCGATTTCAAGGGATGAAGTCTTTTGGTGATGTTCTAAGGTGTATGTTATTTTCAGGTCGTCTTACCATTTTGCTATAAATTTTTCTAGAACAATTCAGATGGTGAAATCACTATGGTATTGAGAGACATATCAAGGTGCCTGCAGTGGAATTTTTATCTCTTTACTCACTATAATTGTATGGAGATACACTCTATGGAAGATAGGGTTTTGTGACCAGTCATGAAGCTAATCAATAAACAAGTGTTCAGACAAATAGTCTTAACGTTTTCCTCTGAGAATCAAATGCAGTGGGACCACTTCCATTGGAAAATGCACGGACTTTAGTTTCTTTTTGTGTGAGTTTCAAAATGGGATGTTAAATATTGGTGGGGCATCTTTGTACAAGTTGGGTCTACAGTGGACAAAATTGAATAAAGTCTACCATTCTTCCTATAACTTTTTTTATAGGAGGATTCAATGAGTGAAAAGTGGAGGAGTTTGAGAGCCACATTGAATAATGTCTCTGGATGGTACTCCAAAATTGAAGATTGCAGAAATTGAAGAAGTCTGGGGAAGCATTATCTAGGAGTTCTATGTGATGATTGGTTGATGGTGATAGACCTGTCATAAAGTTTTATTATCTCATATATTCTTGGGTGGAAGAAGGGCAAGGATGGAAGTTCAAATCTCTCTTGATATTGGAGGATTGTATCTTCCTCTTGAGTTTTATCCCTCTACATTTAGGCACATGGCTACCTTTGGAGATCATTACTTCCCTTGAACAATAAACTATTGATAATTTCTCATATATTGTGCATGGTATTATGGTTATTATTGGTGTAGCTCTTATACTATTGTTCATTGATCATTGGATATAGTTGGATGGTTTTAGTATAAGTTTAAAGGTTTGGTGTACTTGTTGATTCACCCCCTCTACAATTATCAACAATTGGTATCGAGAGCGGAGTTACCTTGATGCAGTTTAACCAACTGGAAGGAAGATCCTACTGAGAAATGGAAGACAACATTCAAATGGGATTCCACCATTTGATGGAAAGAATTTTGAATCTTGGAAAAATAGAATGGAAACTTACTTAAGAATCTCGAGATGTTTGGTTCTCGGTTGCTTAGGGATATAATGCTTTGAAACCAAAGAATGTAGCTTAGAAGGAAGCAAAAGGAACAACAAGCTACGACAATAGATACCATCTGGATGGATTGACAGATTCAATGAAATACAAGGTGGGATCATGTGCATCAACAAAGAGATTTTGGACAAGCTACAATACCTTTATGCAAGGGAAGCTGGAGAAAGTTGAAGAAGATTACAACATCTCTGATTTCAAAGAAGAAAAATGAAATTAGGTTCTTTTGCTTTTAATTGTGAAGGAGTAGGACATGTTGAATTTGAATGTCCTTATCCAAGGATTGAAAGATATGACAATGAAGAAGAAAATCATGAAGTAGAAATGGTTAACAAGAAGATGAGAATCTTAAAAATTGAAACATGTTGAGATTGAAAATAGCAGCTCAAACACGTGTAGAAAACTAAGAAGTAGATTGGTTAGTTGTGAAAAAGACAGTTGTAAACTTAAACAAACAATTAGAAGACCTTCAGAAAACGAGAGAAGAAACCATTTCCTTGAAAACTCTATAGGAAGGAAAGGGAAGCAAGAATGGGAGTAAAGGAATGTCGGAAATGAAGGAAGAAGATTGTTGAAACTTGAACAAGGAAGTTGTCATTGAGGAAGGAAGCTTAAGGAAACTCTCAGGTGCCAAGATTTAACACATCTTGGATGCATGGGTGAAACATCATACAAAGAGGATGCAAATATAACAAAATGTTGAATAAAGAGCTACACGGATAGTTGATTAGAAGTGGACCAGGATACTAGAGAGAAGGAATGATTACAAAGAGATGAATATCCAAGAAGACCTTCTACCTTTAGGAATCAAAGAAGCTTCAATCGATTATGAAGGGAAACCCTGAAGAATAGATCATGAAATCAGATGGACTACATCACAAAGAAGCCCACTTACTACAAGGTATCAAAATTTCTTTCTTGGTCATTGTTATACTTGCAAAATTTGGACATAAGGCAATTGATTGCGAGAATCAATGAAAGGAACAAATCATGAAACATGAATGGGTGTAAACAAAGAGATATAAAATAATCATGGATTTGTCAACAAAATTTATAATTCATTTTACTCGTTGATGGACAAAGGAAATATTGGCCATGCTACAAAATGCAATTATCTTGGTCCTGAAAACCTTGAAGTTGTAGAATATATGAATGAATATGTCCCTATACCAACCCGCGGTATGGAGAAGGAAAGAGATTCCAAACAATGAAGATTGTGAATGGCATTGACAGCTGAAAGAGCGATAAAGAAGAAGATGAATGGTACATAAACAATGGATGTTCTTCACATGACCAGGGATCGGAACAAATTCATCATCTTGAAGAGAAAGGTTGGTAATGTTGCATTTGGAGATGATTATCTGTTCTAGGTATGCTATTTTCAGGTCGTCTTACGATTTTTGCTATAACTATTTTTCTAGAACAATTCATATGGTGAAATCGCTGTAATTTATTGAGAATACATATCAAGATACCTCTGGTGAAATTTCATCTCTTGATTCGCTATAATTATTTAGATACACTCTATGGAAGATAGGGTTTGTGACAGATCCTGAAGCTAGTCCAATAAATAGGTGTTAAGTTAAAGCTTGATCATGTACTTTCATACAGAATCCAAATGTGGTGGGACCACTTCCATTAGGAAATATTACGGACTTTAGTTTCTTGTGTGTGATTTTTAAAAATCGGATGTTAAATATTGAGCCAGAGGCATTCTGTACAAGTTTGGTCTTACAGACAAATAAAGAATTGAAAAAGGTCTACCATTCTTTCTATAACCTCTTTTGGGGAGGATTCAAGGAGTGAAAATTGGAGGTTCAGAGAATACATTTGGTAATATTATCTACAATATCAGATTACTCCAATAATTGAAAAAGAATTGCGAGAAGTTGAAGAAGTCTTGGGAAACATTATCGGGTTCTATGTGATGATTGGTTGATGGTGATGATTTAATGTGGGAATTTTATTATCTCTCATATATTCTTGGGTGGAAGAAAGGGAAAGGATGGAAGTTAAAATCTCTCTTGATATTGGAGGATTGTATCTTCCTCTTGGAGGTTTATCCCTCCCTCTACATTTTGGAAGACATGTACCTTTGGAATTCATTACTTCCTTGAACAATAAACTATTGATCGCTCTCATATATTGTGCATGGTGTATTATGGTGTATTGGTGTAACTCTTATGCTGTGTTCATTGCTCATTGGATATAGTTGAATGGTTTAAGTATAAGTTTAAAATGTTTTTAAATTGTACTGATACTGATTGATTCCCCTCTCAATATCAACAACCTCCCAGTCAGGATCTCTGATTTTGGGTTAGTGACTCTCTGAAACCTTCTTGGTTTAGATTGTAATGTTAACCCGCAGGTCCTCTTAGCTCCTCTTGTGAGCTTCATGATACCCACAGCCTTCCCTGCGTTATCACGAAGTCTTAGAGTGTCGAGGCATTAGCACTTTTCTCTTTCCCCAACCGTTGTGACCTTGGACGATGACCACACGCTTAACTCAAAAAATGCTTCGTAATTTTACGTGTTAGGCCTTTGCATGTGAGTCTCCCCGACTCTCAATTCCTAAATCACGATGGGAACCTCATGTTGGATTTACTTCACACACCTAGGATTTCTTTTTCCTAGTTTTATTTGTTTATTATTCATGGTGGTCATTATCAGGTCTCCTATATTTTAGAATTTCAATTGACACTTTAGTTTGACTAGTTGAGAGTTAAGATTAGATGTTGCATTGGGATCATCACCATACTAATTCGACCACCTTGGTATCATCACCATAGTGGTGCATTAGCCTTGATTATTGAGTTAACTCCTCATTACTCTCTGTTCAATGGGTTAACTAAAGACTAGTTGACTAGTTAACTCAACTAGGTGGAAGTTCCTCAGTAGCACTTGAGAGACTAGAATAGGTGTGATTCACTCAGTAACTCTTGGTGTGTGTCGGATCACTCTAGACCACCACTAATGACTTGGTTATCCTCAAATCGAACTCATTGAGATATCTGAGTATATCATGTGTAAATTATTCATTATTATGGGATGAAATCTCTCCCATTCTCTCTCTTCTTCTTTCTTCCAATTCTCTCTCGCAAATGTGTGTATTATTGTTTAGCTAGATCACAATTACGTGCGGATGTTAAACACATTTACATGGTGTCATTGTGAGACTGTAAGCAAAATCTACACCAAAATGTTTTGCGGTACAAAATATTGAAGACAACGGAAAAATGGAATTCAAAAGATTCATTCTTACACCTTACAACTATTTTGCATGGAAGGAGAAAATATCCATACATCCAACCCAAGGGATTGGTATGGAGTTAACCATGAATATAGATACATAACCGACATCAATATATAAAAATCCAGGTACTTAAATCGCATGTGGATGAGGCACTGAGAACAATTTACTTGATCTTATTTCTCCCGATCTATTTTTTCACATATCTTAGATGTAAGACTCCAATGGCTTGGAAAATATTGGAAGGGATCTTTGGTAAATATGATGAGATGAGGGGACATATTTTGGAGGTGGAGCTGCTCACATTGGATCAAAAATCTTGACAATATCAAGATTTATTTACAAAATTCAAGTATTTATTGTCGCAACTCAAAGTTTTTGGGGTTGATAAATCGAAGGAGGGGAAGCAAATGGTTCTCACCATTCTCTCCAAGGTTGGTCCTGAATTCCCTGTATTCCTATCCACATTCCATAATGTCATATTCACCTCTGGAGCCACCTGACAGATGCCTTCTCTTGAGGACTTTGTGAATCCACGACACAAAGCCAAACTCATCAACATGGGCACAATCAAAGGCCAAGAACACTCCATTTTGCATGATGGCAGCCACAAAATATCAAAATATAAAGATAAATATAGAATAAATCTCATGCACATACAAAGAAGGAAGGGTACACAAAACCCTTCACCCGATGCCTCAGGATCCAAGGAGAAAGGGAAGAAAGGAGAAATGCACATCGTCACAAAGGATTCCATTAGGAATATGCATGCATGCAAAGAAAATACATCTAATGTCTCAAATACTTCAGCAAAACAACCTTGGAGATTGCATCCCAGAGGGTGCAAAGAAGAAGAAGCAGAAGATCTGAATTCCAAGAAGAGACAATTCTAGCCATGCCTTGATTTCCATCAACTCCTCTCCCAATGCTTGGATCATAGATTCAAGACATCACATCACATGGTGCGTCGGAAAATATATTCTTCTTTGGATGCATGCAAAGGTCCTCCCTATTACGATGGGGACAACTCTGCTGCATCCGAAGTCACCCGGCAGGAAGGATTGAACTCATAGCGAAGTTTAGTGTGTTGCATGTTCCCAAGATTTATGTCAACCTTATCTCTGTTAATGTTTAAGCCATTGTGCATAGTTCTTTTTCATTTCATTAAATAACAATAACATAATGCAAGATCAACGATAAATAAACAATCACAAAGAATGACAATTTATCTTGGAAACCCTCCTAGGGAAAACCAACAAAACTTCCTTATTATAGATGGCTAATACAATGCCAAGAGATATCTTAAACTAATGTAGAAGATCCTCTCGAGATATGATTGCCCTCTCTCTCCTTCTTCTCTAGCTGCGGATTAGAGCTTTTCTCACAAATGGGCAAAATTGAGTTGTTATTATTAAATTGGTAGCTAGCCTCCTTATTTATCTGAGGCCGACCGTTGAAGTGTCTCTTCGATAGGGCCTAATTCTCCAGCCGGGTGGTTATAACCACCTTTATTATGTTTAGGGGCCTCTTTGGTATATTCTGGGGCCAACTTCTTCTTTTCCCTACAATTACAATATATTAATCTGCAGAAGGGGATTTGGTCAGCACCAAAAGTAGCCGACATGATAAATCCACAATGGGGATTGATCAATGAATAATACATATCAAGTAATAATAAAGAATACACTTTGCAGTTACATTATTTCCAACACTCCCCCTTAACAAAAAAAGGGTATTCTTCAGCAGCATCAATGCGAGAGAGAGAGGACAACATCATCAACAACATCAGAAGTGGGTGAGGACAACATCATCAATATCATCATGGAACACTGACTAGCATATCTATAAATCATCGAAAGTTTTCTTCATCGGAACATCGTCATTCTCAAAGGAATGACATCATCATCTCATCAATATGTATTAGTATAAAATGATACATCATCATCATCACATAGCACGAGGCTAGCTCATCATAATACAGGACTGGCTTTGCGTCACAGTTGTCAAGCTGGAGCTCAGTACTCGTCTCATCTCAATTTCTTGCTTTACATCACAACACTCGGGCTAGAAGCAAGATACTAGACTGGCTTTACGTCAAATCTATCAAGCTAGAAGCACAGTACTAGTCTCTCATCTCATCGTCTTGATTTCCGTCACAACCTTTCATTTTGGAAGCAAGATACTCTATCTGCACTACGTCCCACAACCACATCAGTCGAGAAACATGATACCAAATTGGATATGCGTCCGCAACCTCTATTTTGGAAGCTCGGTGCCTGAATCTCATCATATTATCTTTCTTTCGTCCACAACCATCAGAGTCGAACAAGGTACATCCTTCTTTACATCACAACCATCGGTTGGAAGTAGGGAACTACACACCTTTCGTCCACATCTGCTCTGATAGGAAGCATGGTACTAGTCACACATCATCTTGCTTTACATCACAACCATCAGGTTGGAAGCACAGTACTAGTTTCATCTCATAGTATTTCTTTTCGTCACAACCATTAGGTTGGAAGAAAGATACTATAGACTAGCTTTATGTCACAACTATCTAGCCGGAAGAGCGATGCTAGTCATATCACATCATCTTCCTTTACGTCACAACCATGCGGTCGAAATCAAGAGATGTCTCATCATAGAATCTACTCCCCCTTTGAGGAGGTCCTTTTTAGACTATACCAAGCTTATCTCAAAAGTACTCAAACTTTATACGAGATAATTGGCTTGGTCAACCGTTAGCAACTTTGTTCATCCGTGCTAATGTACTAGAGCTTTAAGTCTCTTGTCTCACCATATGTCCTGAATGTAATGATAATGGATCTCTATGTGCTTGTTTGTCATGGAATACGGATTCTCTGTCATATTTATGCAGCTTTGGTTGTCACATAGAATCAAGGTTTCTCATCTCTAAGTCAAATAGGTTGGTCAACAACTTTCAAAGTCATATAGCTTTGTAGTTGGCAGAACAAGCAACAAAATTGTCTGCTTCAGCTGTCTTGTGCTGAGAGAAATGCTAGATTGCTACCTACTCTTCCACGAGATCATAGCTAATCCCAAAATGAAACAACATCTTGAAGTGCTTTTCTGTCAGAAACACTACTTTAATCTACATCGGTATATCCACTCAATGTGAAATCGCAATGATCTCCATCCTTAGGCTGAGACCACAATCTATTGTACCTTTGGGTACCTCATCACATGTTTTGTGACCACTAGGTGAACGTATGCGAGGTTCTACTAGAAACCAACTCAAGGTGTTCCTGAGAAAAACAAATGTAGTCAGTGTTCATCAGATTGAATTCCATCTTCCTTTTTCTTTCCCTTGTTGCCTCACATGGATGAGAGTGATCGGATAGTGTTAAATCCAACTTCTTGCATGGGGATTTGCAGAATGAATATACATGGAACAACCTGACTTTGTCTAGAATGACTATAGCCTTGTTTTTTTCCTTAAAAATGCTTTATGGTCTTAAGAAAGCTTCCCAATCTTGGTATGCCAAAATGGACAACTTTCTTATTGACACTAGATTTTATAGATGCCATTCTGATCCAAATGTCTATGCTAAGAGTGGAAGTCATATCATAATCCTTATTCTTTTATGTTGATGAACTTATCCTTACTGGTGGTGACTTAAAATTTTTAAACCATGTGAAAACCAACCTTAAGAATAGATTTGAAATGGCGGACTGTTTTCACTGGCTTCCTTGGCCTCCATTTTGCAAACCAATGAAGGAATTTTTCTTTCCCAGGTCTAAGTATGCTTGTGACCTTATTCGTCGATTTCACTTGGAATATTGTAAACCAAACTCATCTCCCTTCTGGTATGGAGTCAAGCTTATTGCCTTTTGTACTTATTCTGAAGTTGATGCCACCTTGTACCATCAATTAGTTGGTAGCCTCTTATCTGACTCCACACCTATCATGATATTTCCTTTGTTGTTGGTCTTGTTTCCGGTATATTCATAAGCTTATGAAAACCATTTGAAATAAGCTAAAATGATACTTAGGTATGTCCAAGGTACAATTCATTTTGGGATCCATTCTGATTCGGGGGGACTCCTTTATTGGTTGGTTTCAGCAGTTGAGATTGGGCCGGCGACCACGATGATCAGAAATTTCTGCGGGTTATGTTTTCAACCTCAGTTCGGGACCTATCACTTGGGCCTATAAGAAACAACAAGCTATTTCTATATTATTTCTTCAATAGAAGCAAAGTACAGAGCAATGGTAAATGCAAGTCATGAAGCCTTGTGGCTTGACAAATCCTTTAGAGTTTGGATTCAGTAGCAACATCCGATAGCCGATCTTGGGTGTGACAATCAATCTCATGAAATATTGAGTTCAACATCAATGTGAAAACACATCTAGATATGCATGCACTTCATCATGGCTCATTCATGATCAAGTTATTGAAGTGCTCTTTTCCCCTACAAAGATCAATTTGTAGACATTTCCACAAAGTCTCTTAAAGAAGCGAAATTTTCCAAACTTAGATCTATGTTAGGAGTTCAAGAAGTTGTTATTAAGGGGATAGGCTCTAATGCCTACTTCCTTCTCCTATTATTGTGTCACTATTGTAAAACCTTCAATCCTATCCCAAGTTGTTCCTAAGGGATGTTAGGATAGTTATACACTTAGGAGTTAGTTAATATCTACTTGGTCTAATGTGTTGATTAGGTAAAAGTTTGTTTTGTATGTGTGTTTATTTGAGTATGCATTAGTATGAATTTATAGTTAGGAAATTTGATGGTCAATATATGTTCCCGACATAGAGTAACTTGACGATTTGATATTATGCTCGATATTAATGATTACATTGATATGTGGCTTAACACCGATTTGTCCATGATCTCTATTTAAAGAGCATGGAGGATGGTATCGATGTCGATTGTGATAAACTCTCTTGCCAAATCTCTCGTAATATTTTTATTTTCATTAATGAACTTCTCCAAGTGGTCACGTTAATTTGGGGTTGTGGATGTTCCCTGTAGGGGTTTTACCCCGTCAAAACATTGGTGTGTTGATATTTGTCTGGTTATGTCAGTGGTGGATTCTTGAAGGTGTTCGTCTTATGTTGGAATAACTATGTTGTCGAACAATTCATAGGCTAATATCATAGAAGCATAGATGGTAAACAAGATTGTATTTGAGGTTCACAATCATCATATCCCCTATCCATTGGGTTGGATTAAAAAGGATGCAAAGATCAAGGTAATAAAGTATTGCAAGATTAAATTTGTTGTAAGTGATGATTTTTATTGATGAGGTAAGCGGATCTTGTTACCATTGGATGTATGCAAAGTAGTGTTTGGAAGTCCCTACATATAGCCCTTAAGAGATTGTATTTTCATGCGAGTACCACCTCATTAAGGATGGTAAATTATTCATCATCAATGCCACAAAGGAAAAACAATTTTTTTACTGGCAAGTGCCAATCAAGATAAGAAATCGATTAGTTCGACCAGAAATATGTTTAGAACTGCGAGAGGAGGAGTAGTCTAGTGAAGAGTTGTTGAGTGAATGCATCCCTATAGGGGTGTACTAAGGAGCAAAAACATGAATTGGAGAATTAAGCTAAAGGAATTATATAAGGGATTGTTCCAGGAGCCTAAAGAGTCCACCTAAGAGAGAAGTGGATCATGAAATCCAATTATTTCTAGACTCCCAACTTCTCAAATATTAGGATGTATAAACAATCTATTCTGGAATCAAACAAAGTAAATAAGTAGTTGCAATAGTTGTTGGTCTAGGGTGTGATTTGACTAATTACCTCACCTTGTGGGTAATCTATCATAATTGTGATCTGGTGGACCAATTGCAACATGCAAAAGTACTTCACTAATATGGATTTGAAATAAAGAATATCACTAGGTATGAGTCAAAGAAGAAGATATCTAGAATATTGGATTCAAGACAAGGAAAGTTTTGTATGTTCTGGAATCAAACAAAGTAAATAAGTAGTTGCAATAGTTGTTGGTCTAGGGTGTGATTTGACTAATTACCTCACCTTGTGGGTAATCTATCATAATTGTGATCTGGTGGACCAATTGCAACATGCAAAGTACTTCACTAATATGGATTTGAAATAAAGATATCACTAGGTATGAGTCAAAGAAGAAGATATCTAGAATATTGGATTCAAGACAAGGAAAGTTTTGTATGATTGAACTTAGTGAGAACTCTACATGAAGTCAACATGCATTCCACAATAGAAAAAATCACCTAGAATAAGACTAGAGTCCAAGATAATTTCATACATATGGAAAGTAACTAAAAATAGGAAATATGTTAACTCCAAGAATAAGATGGGTAATGAATACTTCCTTAGGAGAATAATATTCTCACTCAAGTGCACTCTCTAGCCATGAAATATGAATTATCTCCTAAATTCAAGGAGTGAATTGCTCTTCCCCTAAAAAATAGGAATTTTCCTATTGGTGGTTTATGATCCCATGGTTTTCAAAACCCATTGTATTTTCCCATGGTATTACATATAGATAGCCATCAGATAAAAATAGGCCTGATATAAATAACATTCCTCCTAAATAGTAGAAAAAATGGAAAAAAATAGTTTGTCACTAAGTATGTAATTGAGCATGTACCCCAACAATAGTATGAAAAAAATAGTTTGTCACTAAGTATGTAGTTGAGCATGTGCCCAAACAATAGTGTGGAAAATTGGTGTAGCCATGGTGGATGAAATAATGGGGGCTATATAAGGGAGGAATGGTCCAGCCATAGTGGATGGAACAATGGGGGCTAGAACATAGTGGAGTGGTCCATGGAAGATGGTTGTAACCACTATGGATAGATGGAATGGTTAAGGTGGTGGAGGTGGGTGGAAATAAACCCTATGAATTGTAGGATGGGATGAAATACCATAGGTGGTGGGGGATGGAATCCCAAGTGTTGGAGTAGGGTGGCCAAGAACCATACTCACCATATAAATTGGAACATATGAGCTTGTATGAGGGATGGGGAAAGGGGTAGTGGTGATTGAACGAAGAATGAACCATCGTCCACACACATTTATAATATTTTTATTAGTACAAAAACATGAAAGTAAAATAAAATAACATAATAAATCTCACATTAAAACAATATTTAACTTGATACACGATACGTAGGAATGGGGTGATATGTCCATCCCAAGTGGACATGGATAATATCTCTCTAAAATGGAAACCTATAGAAGAAAAACAAAAATATAATTGATTTCTAGAAACATATCGAACATTTACAAAAAATAATATTTATAAATATGGCTAAGTTGAAGATTGTAGTGTAGTTTATTTATCAAAAATTTTTATTATGATTTTCCTAACTACCTATGGAAATGTTAATAGTTCTTGACTCTATATGTTGTATATTCCTAGAAACTAAGTTTTTAGAAAACAAAAAAATGGTAAAACACTTTCTTTTTGCCATGCGTGTTCATAAAACACTAGATATTTTCTCATAAATCATGTATCACTTAAGTGTTATGATGAAAAAGAAGTTAGGTTTTTCCTTGTTGTGCTTTACTTGGATACTTTGAATTGTATATTCCTAGAAACTAAGTTTTTAGAAAACAAAAAAATGGTAAAACACTTTCTTTTTGTCACGCATGTTCATAAAACACTAGATATTTACTCATAAATCATGTATCACTAAAGTATTATGATGAAAAAAAAGTTAGGTTTTTCCTTATTATGCTTTACTTGGATACTTTGAATGTAGTACCCTGACAAATAATAAGGCCTCACCTTGATGATTTGTATTCCATGTATGAGAAATTTTACTTTCCAATTTTCAATTAGACTTATAACAATCAAATCAATGCAAACCATTGATTTCAAAGTGTTAAAGAATGATTAACGTTCAAGTATGAAAACCAACATCAATAAGTTTTTAGGGTATGATTCATGAGATCCTTCTCTAAGAATTTCATTTTGTTGGCTTTCTTTAGAACTATTTGTTATTCTTGAAAAAGCTTAACGAGTAATTATTTTTTGTGCCATTATCTAGTTTTAGTAACAAGAGTAATTGGTCTATTAATACACAATTAAGATTCCTATTAATTTCACGAAACATTTATATTCTACAAAGAAGGGTAATATTTAATACAAGTTAGGTTAATCGGATTGAAACATAAACTTTAAAAGTACAATTCATGTCATACTAAAATGTTGAAATTTGATTTGGGAACATGCAAAATGTTAGACAACCAATTTTTTAAACACAATGACTTCTACTATCTAGCAATGGAACCTTGGAATAATATAAAAATGTAAAGATAAATTGAGAGGCTACTACCAAAATATGAGGCATTTTTACCCCCAGATAGGGTGCTCTCCAATTCACATGACAAACAAGAAGACACGTGTTTCCCTATGGACCCCCTATGGACCCCTCAAGAAACCACATCGATACCCTTTCGAGCCACACTCCTGTCAATTTAGAAGGATCCAAACATATATCATGCAGAAGGGAGGAAGGACAATGTGAGTTAAGTTTGAGAGGTGTCGTTTATGACAAAATACATAGTACTACTCTGGATCTCCTCCTAATCCAGAGTTACTACTCCTCGTGATCTCACGACATATGTTGATCACCTCCAACATGATTCTATCATTTCACAGCAAGCAATGGATTGCCTCCATGCATGGGGACATGACGAGACTTTCCATTAGCCTACTTTCCCCTATGGGAAAGTCTTTTTGTTTTCCCAAAGACCGCCATGGTCTCCTGGGGTCGACATTGCTCTACTAGTTTTGTACAATGTGTTTATATATAATACAATAATTCCTTAATTTTTTTTTTAAATGAGACATTTTTACAACCATCGGTGATGAATACCATTGAAATTCCATGAATTTCCCTAATACTTCTCAAGATCTAGTATGAAATGATAAATTTCTTCACCCTCCTTATTTTTGTGAATCATATATGTTTAAAGAATTTCCTATGATGGTAGATTGTGCTAGTTTGATTGGAAAAAATGAATTTTCTAATGAGGAAACTAGAGAAAATAATCATGAGGAAAGGAATGAACCCAAAAGAACTTATCCCCATTTGTCTTCCTTGAATTATGATAAGAGGCTAGAAAATAGAAAGGGGGAAGGACATTCCAAACCTAAATATGAAGCAACCAAGTTAGCAAATGTGTATTTTGAAGTTGTCAATATTTCCCAAGAAATCTTGAAAGGAAAGAACTTTCCCACATTGTAGAGCGCACATGTATTTTAGAGAATGTGTACATCTTAGAGCACGTGCATGTTCCTATAATGTGCATGTGCTTTTGTGACCAAGATTACTTGTGCACAAGGAATGTGTCTATAGGTTTAACTAACGTCACATGAGGAGAATAATGGGGCTCATGCAGTAAATGGCGCCTGTTGGGATCAATATCCATCAATAACACCTACTACCCACAAATAGTTTACAACTATAATGTTGAACACGTCCTCAAATGACCACATAAGAACATTGTATGTTATCAGTGGCCTAAAATATGATACACACACCATGATTAAATCACAACAGATACCCTAAATGAGAATGTGTCTCAGGTCCATGCCATGAATCATTATTGGAACCATGTTTAGTTTTCTTTATCATCCAAGTGGGATATGAGTTCCATGAGTAGGTTTTGCACACTAGAAATGGGTTTTGAGGTATAAACATGGTAAGCAGGGAAATAAGATGCTTAAGCCTTAAATGAACCTCCTAGATATTAAGTTTTGTGATTAGTGGAGGAAAATACTTAGGCTTTATGCCCTAAACATCACTTCTTGGTCGAAATCACCATGAACACACCTACAACCACAACATAAACTCTTTGTGGGGGCTCTTTAGCAGAAAAGTTAGGTATGGATGCCATTAGGATCTTTTTACATCAAGGATGGTCCAGACGACCTTAAACATGGTCAAGGTAGAAAAACAAGCGCCTCAAGATATTGTTGAGTCTTCTCAAGATCAAGATTCTTGAATGAGCACTTGGACCAACATTTGAGTCCTTTGTAGGGCTTTTTTGTAGGCCTTCAAGTGGGATACGGACGTGGTGAGCAGGTTTTGTGCATTAGAAATGGATTTGGATTCCTAAACATGTTCAAGAGGGAAAACAAGGGACTTAATCCATAATGTAAGCTTCTTGAGATTAAGAACCATGAATAAAACCTATACACAATGATATCATCCCTTTCTAGGGGGTCTTTATCCTTATAGTTGGATATGGATGCCATTAATATGTTTCACACAACCTTGTTGGGTATGAAGTGTTGATGTTTTTATAGCAATGGGAGGCATTCCCTCTTGGACAAATTTTCTTAGAGAATAAGAAGATTCCAAGAATTCAAAGAAAGACCATTGAACAGTTGAAGAACACCCTGGATAAGAAGTTGACCCATAGGAAAATAATAAAGCGAAAATAGAATTTCTAGGAAGAGAAGTCGGCCCACAGGAAAAAAATAAAGTGGAAATAGAATTTATAGGAAGAGAAGTCGGCCCTAGCTAAGTGACTTGAAGACTATAAATAAAGGTGAAACCTTGCTCATTTGGACACTCTCACTCTTCTCATCATCTCATCAAAGAAGGAAAAATAGGTGTAATTATGAGACAACCCTAGGAGATGCAACCATTGATATTATTGGTGGTTCTTGGTGGTTTCTCTTGTGCTCTACCTCTAAAAGAGTTGTGTTAGGGTTGTGATGTAGTTGTCTACCCTTGCTAGAGTTTGACAAGGAGAAAATATAGGTTCTTGTTATCAGGGTTTCTTCATTACTAGTTTATCTCTTGTGAAGAGAGATTTTTCATGGTTCTATTGTATTATCATGAGCATTCTCTCCAGCAAAAGTTGGTTGGGTTTTTCCCTGGGTTTGGGGTTTTCCCGGGATAAATATTTGTGTCTTCTTGTGCTTTTCTATATACTTCTAGATCCTACTTATATTTTCATTATATGGTTTTTGAATGCAAAAGAAGATCTAAATACTCTGGTAAATCTATTGGTATTGAAAATTTAAGAAAATCTAAAATGGTTTCAGAGCGGGTTACCTTCAAAATAGTCTAATCACTAGAAGGAAGATCACACTTTGGGATTTTCCGCTACACATTTCTTTTGTCAAGATCATTGAGCACTTATTGAAAAATCATTGGGACTAAATCCACCACAGAGAAAATCTCCTAACCCTAGCGCATGTCTCGAAACCTTGGCATTGATTTTTAAGAAGGTTGAAAATTTGGGATTTTTTAGGCCTAGGGTTTCTACTAGCAAAAATGATTACCAATATGAGAGTTGAAGATAGGCTGGATGGAGAATAAAATTTCAGATTGTGAAAGAATAGAATACTTATCATTCTAGAAGATAATGAACTCTTGGATCATGTCAATCAAGTTCTCCCAAAACCATAAGAGGAAGACGTCAGGGAAAAGCATAAGAAGAATGATATCAAGGCCAAGAGGATCTTGACAGATTCAATCAAGGACCACTTAATTCCTAATGTATCCGAATTGAAGAAAACAAAGCATATGTTTATGAATTAACAAGACTATATGAAATAAATAATACAAACATGCAACTAACCCTAAGGCGTCAACTCAAAAATGTGATGATGAACAAGTCATATACAATTTCTACCTACTTCATGAGGATTTCTCAGATAAAGGATCAACTAGAAGCTATTGGAGATTTAGTGGAGGATGTAGAGTTTGTGACTACAACTCTAAATGTCTTTCCTTCTTATTGGGATGCATTTGTTCAAGGAATTTGTGCAAGAAATAAATTTCCTAAATTTGACAAGCTATGGGAAAATTGTACCCAAGAAGAATCAATATTGATATCCAAGTCAGATAAGACCAATGATGAAGAGAATAAATCTCTTGCTGCTCATGTGAAGAAAAGGAAAGAAATAAGAAACAATAGTCTGAAGAAAAATAGAATATCAGTTCTAGATCATAAGAAGGATGCAGCTAAGATTAAATGTTTCAATTGTCAGAAGTTGTGACACTTTGCTTATTACTGTCCTCAAGGAAAGGAAAGATAAAACATCATGCACATGCAAAAAATATGGAGGAGTCTACATATCATAAGAAGACAAGGGGGAAAATATGAAGAGTATGTCTTTGTCTCATCTCTCACAGGTACCATCACTCAAGGAAGTGATATTTGGCTAGTGGACAATGGTGCTTCCAAGTACATGACCAGGTTCTGAATTTCTCTTACAAATTTGACAAAAAAGAGTTAATCCCGTCAGGTGGAAGTTGGAGATGATTCCAGGCATGCAGTAAAAGAAGTAGGAGAAGCCTCCTACCAACTTTATTCAGGTAACTCTATTTCAATAAAGGATGTATTGTTTGTACAAGGTTTAAAGAAGAATATTCTTTCTATCTCTGCTTTAAAAGATCGAGTCTTCAGAGTATCTTTGGTTGGTGTCCAAGTCCTTGTATGTCCTTAGGGTTCAAGTATAGATTCAAATACTTTGATTGGTGTCCGAGAGGGAGGATTGTATAAATTAAAGGGGCACCCAAAACAATCCCTTGTACACAACAATATTAGATCTAATGAGCTAACCAAAGACTTGATCACATAAACTATAGAGCCTTACCAATTTTGAGCAAGATGGTCACAGGTCTAACAGATATGTAGGTGGAGCATGATGGAGTATGCAAAGGATGTGAACTTGGAAATAATGCCAAGGGAATTTTTTCAAGCAATGACAATAGATCCAAGGGGATATTGAAAATTATACATCCATATGTATGAAGACACATGATGGTACCATCTCTAGTTAATTTTTTATATTATACCATTTATATTTATGATTTATCACGTAAAACATGGATCTATTTCTTGAAAGAAAAAGATGAAGTTTTCAATAAGTTTCAAGAATTCAAGGCTTTAGTAGAAGATATCTCTGGAAGAAATATTAAAAATTTGAGGTCAGATAATGATTTCAAGGACTTTTGCATAGAAGAAGGGATTAAGAGGGAGCTAACAACTCCCTACAACCCCCAAAAGAATGGGGAGGCAGAGAGAATGAACAAATCAATTATAGAAGAAGCTAAAGAAATGATCCATGACCATAACTTACCCATGCATCTATGGATAAAAGAATCTAGTACAATTTATATGTCCAAAATAGAATTCCTCATAAGATATTGGGGAACAAGACACCAGAAGAAATATTCACTAGAAAGAAACCAAAAGTCGACCACTTGAGGATATTTGGTTGCGCTGTGTACATACATGTTCCCAAAGAAAAGAGAATGCATATAGAGCCTTCATGAAAGAAGGGAACCTTTCTTGGATACAATGAGAATTCTAAGGCTTATAGAATATACATCCTTGGAAAAAGACAGACTGATATTAGTAGGGATGTCACCTTTGATGAAGAAGTAGGCTTCATAAAGTGTAGAGAGTCTCATATGTATGAGGACAGAGAGGAGAAAGAGGCTCCAAGGGATGCAATAATGATTGAATCTGTTAAATTTTATCTTAAACAATTAAGTGTGTTTAGTATTCTTTAACTTTAGACTATTAAAACAATAAATACATGCACAATGATCACTGAAATAAAGAAATCCACAATATACACAAGATTTATCCCAGGAAACCCTTGTGGGGGAGAAAACCCAACAAAGCTTCTTCAATATAGATTATTCAACAAGTACAAAGTCTCACTAAACAAAAGATAAACCAAAAACCCTAACCATAATAGGGTATCATACCACAAGACCAATGTAGTCCTCCAACAGATAACCAAAACCCTTCACTAGAACACCCTTCCTCTGTAGTTGCATCACCCTTCCTCTGTAGCTATGTCACTCTCTAAGACTTGCACACTTTTCTTGTGTGAGAGAGATTGTTGTGTGTGTTCTCCAAGTTAGGTGCCTAGCCTCTTGTAAATACAAGTTGAGCTGCCCAGAATTAGATCAAGG
>SNQJ01S0085843.1:9350-28163 GCA_010110895.2 Picea sitchensis | reverse complement strand
AAGTGTACAAGTTTGTGTTTGTTGAAGATTTTGTTGAAGATGCAGATGTATGCCTGGATCTAATGAAGTAGATGCACCATCGATATGTCCACACATATCCACTTTCCCTTCTTGTAATCAAGAAGATAAAAATAAAGTTTGGATGAAATTTTGAAAATTGTGCGGTCGTTTTCGGAAAAACACTGAAATTTTGTAGATTTTAAAATGATCATAACATCACTTCCAAAAATCCATTTCGGACGATTGTTTTTTTGAAATTGGATAATTTTCTGAGAGGAATTCAAATATCCAATTTGTTTCTACAAATTTTTCTCAGAAAATATTAGAATTGAATCTGTTGTGCATGACTCCCTTTTTGTCTCCTGAGATGCATACATTGTGCATGGAAAATTTTCTACATGTGACCCCTAAGATGCATGCCACATATATTCCACATGAAATTTAGAAAACAAATCTGAAATGGAGTAGATAACATCTGCAATTAATGGAATACAAATTTGTGCAGATACTTGTGTAGAAGATTCTTCATAATAAGGGGCTTGATTTTCTGATGGTTTCTCTTATGGCTCTATCTTTCCAATATCCTACATGCAATCTTCACAATCTTTTTTATTCTTGAATAAAACCTCCAATTTGGTACATAGTTCATTTGGAGTTGAGTATCGTGATTCGTCATATAATTGGTGGAGAATTTAAGGATAAATAGACAAGAAGATACATCGTATGGAAATATCTTGTATATTGAGAAAGTTGTTTTTCTCATCAGTGGAATTAGGCTCTACTTCCATTGCCATAGTTATTTGGTACAAGCCTCTTCATCTGAGTTGAAGCATAACTTTTGGCTTCCACTCCAAATAGTTATGAGACGTGAGAAGTATTGTCAATGAATAATCCATCTTTTTTTCCTTCTTCAATATTTAATACTTGCAAAAAGAGTCTAGTTTGTCTTTTTCTTAGCAATCTGTCGGCTCTGATACCATGTAAAATGTGTTGAACCCACACAAAAATATATAGCTAGAAAAGATAGAACACACATCTTGCAAAAACAAGAAAAGAGAAAAACGAGAGAGAAAGAATGGAAGAATTCTATTAACCATATCACACACTCAAAGAGTGAATAATTTACAATATATATAGGCTACATGAGTAACTAATATGCCATAGTAGTGCTCTAGAGAGATCTAGACACTCACTGGCGTACATTGGAGTTAACTTCCACCTAGTCTTAGTTGATTGATCCATGGAATCATCAGTTAACTGAGTCACGACTTCCACTAGTCTAACTAAGTGTAACTGAGTGTATCTAAATCTAAACTGAAGAGGAACATCCTATTTTGTAGGGCAATATTCTCTAGAGATAATATTCTCAAATAAGGAAGAGTTCTCAACATTGTAGTGTAAAAATTAGAAAAATAATTATAGGTGAGTGTGTAATATCTCCAACATCCTTTGCAAGTCCTATAGAAGTACCTATGGTAGAGGGGGTTTGTAACATTGGTGTTATCATTGGTAGGTGGATAAGGTTCCTTAATTCAAGAAGTGTGGGGCACACACTTGTAGGATGGCTTGGAGTATTGCATAAGGTGGATGAAGGAGGTACTTGAGGTGTGGTCTGAGAATCCCCCCTATATTCTTCTTGTCTCCAGTGGTTTTAATCTTGCCCCCAACTGTGTGACCAGGTTCTGTTGACATTGCACTAACATGGGTTTTCACTGGTTGTACAACTATTTGGGGTGAGGGTGTAGGTTCTAATACCATATATAGATGGTTAATATACCACATAGTTATTGGAAACACCATGTTTTGGAGTGTGATTCTGGTTATAACCTAGTAAGTCATAATACTAGGGGGTGGATAGAACAACATAATCTATGTGAGGAGATGGGAAATGCCCTATGAGGGAGTTGATTGGTCATTCATGGATGATGACTTGGGGACAGATGAGGTGGAAGATGGTTTTTGAGTGACAAATGTAATGATGCACACTTTAACAATATCTGGGGGTAAAATAGAAGGTGGTTCACCTTGATAAGTGTTAAGGAGTGAGGAGTCTTTGAAGATCCTCAAACCCATTTATATGAAGGATGGTACTTCATGATGTTCCCCAATGAGGAGAAGGATGTTATCCAGGTTTTACAGTTGGGTGTGGTTTGTAGTGTGTTAATTGGTCTATTGTTATGACCTTCCCATTATGAGGGAAGATAATAGTGTGAAACATTGAAAAAGCAACGACCTTCATTGCATACATTTAACTACGTCTTGGAAGGATGTTGTAGTACAAGGGAGATTCTATGACCTCGACATCAATCAAGACCATTTTTTCAGTTAGCTTTATGGGTAGGCTTTGGAAAATACCCTCGGGTTGAGATGGGAATCTATAGTATGCCTGAAGGGTGATAGTTGAAAGGGTCACCTTAGGGGAGCCTAACTTATACCAAACATTATTGGACATTATGCAAGTAGATTCTCTCTCATCTATAATGCATCAATGGATACTGATGTTCCTGACTGTGACCAGGATATGGAATGTGACCAAGGGGAGTATGGTTTATGTTTTTTCCAAATCAACTATGATGAGGCAAGTTGGAAGGTTCAACTAACCCCCAATGTTAAAAAGAAAAATTCCTTTGATAATGAATGCTTTGTAGGACTTGTTATCACTCCAGGAAACTCTCCTATGCTATAAGTCAGAGATGCCTAGTAACTTAATCTTTTTTGGAAACTATTTTCTCAATAATAGGTATGGGTTTGGATCAAGATGAATATCTTAACCTCTGGATTGTATTCTCAAGACAGACTAACTATATTCATGCAACACAAGGCCTTCAAGAGCTATTGTCAGATAGGTTTGTATAACAAATGGATAAGAAAACTAATCAGTTAACCAAAACGTACATAAACCATATATATGATGGGTCAACAAACTAGCCATAACCAGCTAACCAAAATATAGCAAACCATATATATATATACATAAATAAATCCAGCCAAGATGCTTATGATTCTTTCTTAAAAACCAAAAGTAAGATGACAGTTAACATAGGACATTAAACGTAGATGTAAAATAACTAATTCCACCTACATAGACAAAGATGAAAGAAGGTCCGACAGTAACAAAAGCTTTGGTTATATATTAAATAAAGTGTCTTTCATACAAAATAGTAGAATAGAACTCAAAATCAACCTTCTACTTCCCAGATTTTCACTTCTTATTCCGTTTTTCCTTAGGATTTATAACCTTAAAATATTATATATACGTATCATAAGAAGTCGGATCTAATATACTAAAAAATACACAAAACAGCTCCATAAACTAGAAATAAATATATCTTGGTTTATCAAACCCTTATCAATTAAATCTTCAACAATCTTCGACAACTACAATGATCTTCATAGTCTTCAATAACTTGTGGAGTGATGAAAAGGAAACTTGGAATATTTCTTTGAAAGCTGGGCAATATCTTAGCCAAAAATAGAAAGGCCCCTTGACCTCTTTCTCTTTATATATGTTTCAAAAACTAGAAAGGGAGGTTAACCTGTATTCCATTAATTCTTATCTTTCATAAGAAACTATTCCCATATAATCTGGAAACAAAAATTCTCGATCTAAGCAAAAATATGAGCGTTCTTCCAGTCTCTGTGTTTTGGGTGGTTTAGAGGCCAAAATTTATGGTGAGTAAGCCACCGAAAGTCCTTGTTTTGGTGACTAAGAACACCTTTTGAAACCTGTGCAAGCCACCAAAACCGCAGGCTGGAGAAATCCTTTATTACCTGTGACTTCCCTCCTGGAAATCAGGTTATGGTTGAACATGCGGCCTGATTTGTTGCTTGATACCTGGGATTTTTCACCTGCATGACCCTGAACCGAAGAATGTACTTTTGAAAGATACTTATTCTTCTTTTCTTTAACAGTCTTTCTCTGTCATGTCCATCAAGTAACAACAAGTTTTAGACTCAGCACCTGAAATGTATTTAGTATCTCAATCTCGGTAGCCTTCCAATCACCAAGTCTGACATCTTTTACTTCCTCAAGCCAAGCTTTAACCTTTTGGCATGCTATATGTGATGCATGTTTGGTTTCATGTGGCAATGTCACTGTCTGGAGTAATGGCTTCCACATTTAGGCAGCTACTTGTATTGAAATTAAGCCTCAGGCCATTGCTATCTCCCACTACACCTTGTATAGGAAATCCTAAAACAAACAAAAAACCAAACGCACAGACTTGCATCGCACAAGACTGGCCATCGGAAAAGACTCATTCTCCTTCTGATATATTGCTCTGAATATTGAACCTAAGTTGTTGATCTCATTCAAAAACCTACAAGCACTTGGCACCTTGTCTTGCAAAATGTGCAGGACGCATATATTTAGAGATAAAATACAACATCAATTGGCATCTCCGCATCAAAATCTTGATGAATAACAATTTCAATTGGCTTGCAGTAATCCAAATATAGGAAATCATAGGACAGTAACGTCTTGGTGGAAGAGGAAATGAACCCTTCTACAAATCAGAAGTATGTTGCCATCTAATAAAATCAGAATTATTCCTCACTAGTCCAGCTTGTGTAAGCAAAGGGAACATTAAGACCTGCATCCATTCAAATATTAGAACTAGCAGCAAAAGCATCCATTGATTTGGCCCATCTATCATCATCCAAACTGGCCTTATCGCATCTGCAACATTCAAACAACTGTCTTCCTGAGTCAAGGAAACAAACACCACTCTATCTTGGTCAACTGACACTTTCACAATCTCTTAGGCACCTGTATCGTTAATTTATCTTGGCATTTCAAGTGATTTTATGTGTTGGTTATGCGTTGGATTGTGATGGTTATATGGAGATGTGACTTGGAGTGTGGCTCGACTTAATGTGTCAACTTGTCATAAGAATTGGCTAGTGGGTCTTCCAAGTTTTGATAAAAAGCTATAGAACCCAATAGACTAGGTTAGGCTTAGGCATATATGCTTTGTCATGACTTGGAATTTAGCATATATTTTGATGTTTGGTATGATTTAGCATTAGAACACTCATGCACACACACACTTTTTATTTGACAATATAAAAAGGAATAAAACTAAGTTTCTAAGCAATACTAACTAGGTTTTGAAATGCAGGTCAATGATAGTGTCACAAGGGTCTGAAACAAACATAATCAATGGGGACTTAATGGGGAATATGGGGAAATGGATTATGAAAAATGACCAAAGAGTATGATAAATTAAGCTCGAAAGAATGAAATTCCTCAAAAATTACAAAATCATTTGAGGAGATAACATGACTTATAGTGCAGATAGGATATAGGGGATTGAGCCAAGTCATCCATGATGTTGTAACTATGAGTATCTCTCACATGAGGGTTGTGATCAATATGCCTTAGAAGTGTCTTTGGTACTCTAGGAGTTGGGTCACCACTAGAACATGGGATCATTAAGGGTGCACAAGCTAATGATTGGGTGGTATCCAATGTGGTTGGAGGAAAGTTGGGATGCATAATGTACTGATGGTTGCAATTTTGTAGTTGGATATCTGTTGAATTCATAAGAATGATACATAAAGAAAAATATATGGGTTGGGCTTTACCCGAGGTTGGGTATTGTCTTAGAGGTTGGGTGGAGGACCCAGTTTCCTATTGGATAGTGAAAACTCTTTGTTGAGGGAATGGTTTGTGTAGTATTGTTATTTTCATGTGATGAGGAAATTGTTTTAGGGGAGGTGCAACACCTTGAGGGGAAGGAGGTCTTTGGTTAGACATAGATTCCTACATTCACTTGAAATATACACTTTGGGGGAAATGATGAGTATAATGAACATACTCACAACATAATGTACAAGGAAAATTGATAAAAAATATTATTGTTCTTCCCCTATTTCGGTTGGTTGTTGTTATCATAATTTTGTTTCTAGTTTCTAGAATTAGCATTACCCCAAGTGTTGGTGTTTTGGTTTTCGATATTACCCCACTATCCATGGTTCTCTTTATACTTGTTATTACATTTATTGTTCCCATTATTTTATGACATTGCAGAGTTAAACTAGGTTCGTTATTGAAATTATTGAACTTGTTGAGCTAGTGAAGGTTGGATGAAGTTAATGTCAACATGTTGTTGAGCCTGTGGGGGTGTATCATTGGCTTATGGGGAACTGGGAAAGGGTTAATATGGATTAATCAATGGTGGGTTCACATACTAGGGGTATGATATGAATAACCCCCCACTGAATTTCTTACTATTGTAAGTGGGCTTGTGTATATGGGGGGTGACAGTAATGTCTTGTGGGGGAATGGTAGTCACCAATGCTTGTGGGGAACTGGGAAAAGGATAATATGGATTACTCAGTGATGGTTTCACATACTAGAGGTATTATGTTTATAACCCCCCACTATTGATTATTACAGCTACATGAGACATCCTCCAGGACACAGACTTGAGAGAGAGACCCTTGAGATGGGTGTGTGGTTCCTATCCGAGACAGAGATGGAACGTAGTGATAGCCACCTCCTTACAAAGAGTTGAGAAGAACTCCAAATGATTCTCCTGTGTAACACAGTGAGAAAGGAGATCTTCTGAGTTGGACATGCATGTGGCTAAGCACAAGGTGAATGTGTGAATTCCTATAGAGTTGGGTGCATCGTCATGAGACAGAGATGAAGACTATGTATTAGCCTCCTCTAAGCAGACAATTGAGATGATGGACTCCAAATGACTCTCTTGTGTAATGCAATGGGAAAGAAGATCTGTTGAGTGGATGTATCTGTGGATGAGTACATGTGAACATGATCCTAGTGATTGAGCACTAATGAGTGTGGTTCTCTTGTGAGACACAGTGAGATAGAGATATGGGCATCCCTATGGATGTTCCCCTAGTGACTGAGCACTAGTGAGTGTATGAGATCCCTTGCTATATTTTTCAAGAGTCGGACTTACCTGTAACCCTATTTTTAATGTAAAGGGAATAGGTCGGCCCCACCTTAATGTAAAAGATAATCAATCTAAAATATAATTAATATAAAAGATAATTATTGTAAAAGATAATTAATATGTCAATTATTAATTATATTTTGAGTTATTGAGGTCGGCCCTATTGTGAAAAAAGACACATCATTTGATGTGACAAGTCTTATATAAATAAAGGTTAATCCCCATTGAGGATACACACTTATCATTATGTCATCTCATGATTTCAGAAGTTGTGGTCTGAAATTATGACAATTCTAGCACCCTCTTGTGTGCTAGGTTTGGTGATGTTGTGGGAGGTCTTTCTCTTAAGGAATGTAACAAAGGATTGGTTCGGTTTTCTTCCCTTGTTGAGAATGGTTTCCCAGGATACTTCAAGTGTTCTTGTGCATGGTTATTCTTCTTGTGATATTGGTTTGTTGTAGTAGTTATGGTTCAAGTTATAGTTAAACATAAAATTTAAAGAAGATACATGAACCATAACTCATTGAAAATATAACATGGTTTCAGAGCAGGCTTGAAGAAGACTATTTCACATTAAAATTGAATGTAAACCTTACTATATGAGTGAAGAGAAAGAGGTTCATACCCTCCTTAATTTCCTATGGTAGATGATGAAGAGACTGCAACAAAAGGAGAAACCCCTCAAAGAGTCTGGAACCTCCACTTAAATTTTGTGGTGAGGTACTGAGGGTCTTGAAGAAAAACCGCAGATTGGAGAGGCCCCTCTAGGTTGCTGCAGAGGAGTCCTAATAGCAAAAACATAAAATACTTAACCTCATACCTAACCAATTGCAGAAGAGGAGGCCAAGGCTTGATTTAAGGCTTAAAAGGGATGGTTGCATACCTCTAAGATAGTCACAGGCCTATGGGGTAATTTCTAAGGTTGTCACAGCCTAGGAGAAAAGGGTCGGACCCCTTCTCAAGTTGTTTTGGTGAAGGTGTATAGGTTAGAGCCTAGGAGAAGGGTCGAACCCCTAAAGCTACCACATAAATTCCCCAAAAACATATCCAAAAGGCTGATACCCTAACTTTCTAACACTCTAAGGTTGTCGCACTAAAACAACAGACCTAGAAGGAAAGGGCTAGACTCTTCCTAAATTTATGTGGTAAAATTAAAGGATCAAACCCTAAGAAAAATCTTGAAGATGAATACAGGATTGAGAACAAGCTCAGCCACAGACTTATCCCAAGTTTAAATTCTGAAGTGATATTTTTGAGGCTGTCAAAAGGTAAAAATTGTATCAGTTTTGAAGATGGTGGTTTTCTCAGAAAGGAAGGACGAAATTAAATCCTATATTAAGGATGAATTATTGGGCATTAGTAGGGCCATTACCCTTGTCTAGTAAGAAGAATCCAAAATTGATCTCAATATCCTTTATGCCATACACAAATGGAATTACAAAAATTTGAAGATCGCAAGCTTTTAAAACTGTTTGAGATTGATATTCTGAGGCAATCTTTGGTTGACAAGTTCATGCACAAAAAAAATATTATCTTTGTATTTTATTAAGTGTTGTCTCTTGCTTATGGTGTTCCATGTACCCCTGAAATTCCCTCCATAAGAAATTATAATTTATTGAAGATATTAATGAAAAGAGTGGACCAATAGACCTATGGACAAGTCAAATTTCTGAGCTATATCTATGTTGTCCTATTCCTCTAGTCTACCATCCTTTGATGTCATTTATTGATGCAAGTGTTTAATGATGGTGTTGGTTTATATTCCAAAAAACATAAAAGGATGTTGATGGCTTTCCCAAGTACATTGAAGATGTTGATTACAGACCTGATTGAATCTCTTAAAAACAGATCTGAAGTCAAGTTGTAACTGTGTTGAGTAGCAACAAGAGCTGCAAGAATAGCTACAACAACGTGTTTGGAATTTTGTTAAAAATCAACAATGGACATGACCTTGTAAAGGTTGATGCATACTTCGTCAAAGACTTGTGTGGTATATATGGATACAAAAAAAACAAGTGAGGAACGTCATTGATCATCATGACATTAACAAACAAGAAGAACCTCCATTGGTGTACACTCTTAGGTATGCACTTTCATATATATATTGTATGCAACATTGTCATAAGTATATTTGTAGGAGGAAGGAACCCCCGGTGCAAACCATGGACCCAGAGAAGTATCAAGTGCATTCAGAAGAACAACACACTGGAAATAAAGACTCCATGTTTGATTTTTTTATTTATCATGACTGTTATCCACCACTTTTAGGGATAACTAGCAGATCATGTCGAGGCCCACAGGTCTTAAACATGGAGTACCGAGTGTAGGATTGACTTTACAATGGCCCTGGAGGGCCCACCTTTTCTTTCTTCCAACGCCTTTATCTTGTCAGCATAAACAACATCCATCGCCATTGGCTTGGTCTTGTGTCAGAGATGGTTCTTGCTCCATGAGGTAATTAGTTCGAGTATCATGGTATGTGTCATTTTGATCATCAAAACACTTGAATATGTGCATTGGATTCCTTTTGTTTCTAACAAATGCTTGGATCTTACACTTTCCCACTTGACCATGTCTCGGGGGATTGACAGGATGCCTTAGTAAGCCTGTTTCTATAGGTTTTGGTTTTCCACTGGGGGGATTTCTGAAAAGCCATCATCCACTCCCGTCACAACACCAATTTTTCATCTTGTTTCCCGCTCACCTATCCCATTCCACTTGTCCGAGCACTGGGTTGACCTATTTTTAGGTTTTCACCTTATCTCATGGGAAGAAGGGGCTCAAGGCCCAGAAGGTAAAAGCAAGTTGGTAAAAGATAAAATCCTAAGAATAAAACCTCGAGATGCTTCGCCCAGGGATCCTCGAGAAAGCAATAAAAGGCTTCTCAGCAACTAACAAGAGGGACCTGGAAAAGTAATAAAAAAAATATATAACCATAGGATGGGGGGTCTCATCACGAACCAGCCTATTAGTTCCATGGGTAACTAGCAGTATGACATTACCACCAGTTGGTTACCATGCCAGGGTAGTGACTCTTGGTTGCATGGCTAAGGGAAAGGGGGTCTCATCACGATCCAACCTTCTCATTTATGTGAAATTACTTATGGGTAATGCTGTCACCACTGGTCAATAAAGAATTAAAGGCATGAATGGACTTGGAAAAATTTGCATCCAGGACAGGTACAGCTCACCTTCTACAAAGGCACCAACAGGTAAATCTTTTCATCCTCTTCCCTCACTGCACCCACCTGCTTGGACATCCCTTGACCACATCACCCACTTATGTGTCTTGGATGAGGTCTCTTCCGAAAAATTTCATCTTCCAGTGGACACTAGCGCAATAGGACGCCCTGTCATTTTCTCCAAACTTGTATTGCAGGATTGTGTAATGTCTTTAAGCTTTTGACTGATATATTAGGGATTTTATGCATGTGTTTAATAATATTGATGATGAGATGTGATTGGCATTGCTATGATCCCTGTGACTGATGAGCCCATGGAGGGCATAGCTGTTGATGTGCAGGATCATGCCCAACGGACAGGTACCATTTTGGACCAGTACACATGGGGAGATGATCAGTTCGGACCTCCATGGGGCTGAAGATCCCATCAGCTGGATATTGAGACCCCATCAGGGGGTAGAGACAGGACATGGATAGATCAGGGCCTTTGAACCAGAGAAGAGGAAGACGTTCCACCAGAGGCACCTTGGCAGAGCTTGACCTAGGGGGATTGGTCCTTTCTCAGTGGAGAGTTGGCCTTGGAAGGCCTAGGAAGTCACCCATGATGATAATTGTGTCATCCAACCTTATGGATGCCTTGGGAGGAAGATTTGGCAGTGTTGTCATGTGTGGTAGGTTGGAGAAGCCCAAGGAGGGATAACGTTTTGCTCCAGAATTCTCCATTTTCCCTAGAAGGGGCTAGCATCTCCCTTAGAGGGGCTTGACGTCTCTCTTTATCTTGATTAAGGTTTAATTTTAATCATTTAATGTAAAACAATATGATTTTAGTATTTTGGCCTTGTCGGCCTTTTTCATGACCTAAAATGTAAAATTAGGTCATTGTACTGTATAAATTGAGGGTTTTACCTTCATTTTTTCATCATCTTTCACTTACTCATTAGTGAGGTCTGAAATTTGTGCTACACTTGGGTTATTTGGCTTAAATTATGAGGCGCGCTTGTTGAAGGAAGACTGTCTTGGCATATTTTGGCATTTCTCTTGGTGGAAGGTGTTACAACTAGGGTTTGCTATTCTTTTCTTGGTGATATGTAAGTGAATTTCTACAAAAAATATTGATTGAATGGTTGTATTGTTATTTCTTGCATATGTTGTTATAAATTTGTTGAATAAACCCTAGGTGACAGGCACACATAGTAGGTCCTTGTCTCATTTCCCCGTCAAGAGATTTTTCAGCCATTGTTTGAAGAGGGAAAGATCCTAGTTGTAGCTACACTCTTCTCTTCTCTTTATTTGCTAGATGTTTTACTTTGAAGATAAAAAGAAGAAGACGCATCAAATCCTAGTTCTTATACACTTTGATGGGATTATTTTCTAGGGTTTTCTTGTGAAGCCTTGTTGTAGCAACACGTTGCCTTCCAAACCCTATTGTCTTGGTTTTATGCTATTTTCTCAGCTAGACATCATTTTCATTGAGTTAAGGAAGGAGGAGAGAGCACCGAGGACTAGTTCCCCTACACCAAGGTGAGCCTCTCTCCCCTAGGGTTTTGACTTTGAGGTCTTTCCCTAGCAACACCTCAAAGCTTCACCTTCTAGTCCCTAGTCATACTATCTTCTTGATCCTTAGCTCCTGCATCCTCAACTTTTGACTCCACTAATCCTAAGGCACTAATTTAAAGACCTCTTTTGTCTTGAGTAAACTTGATCACAACAACTCTCAAAACTTTGCTGAAACCCTAAATACTAACCCTAGCTTATAAACTAACCCTACTAACCTACTGTCGTCGTCTTCTCTTGCCATAAATATCATTTCTGCAGCTAACGTTTCTCTTATAAGAAATTGAATGGTAGTTTAAAGGCATTAATCGAATGAAGTGTTGATTGTTGCATTGAATGCCACATTTTTCTCAACATTTATTGAAAAAGTGACATTATATATCATTACTATTTTATAAACATTAACTTCGTCAATATTTATTATCCAATTGCTTATATGTGTATCAGATAGTCATTTATTCATATGAAGTAGTAACCAAGTGAGAAAGCTTGCATATATCATTTTATGGTTGCTTTGTCTCAGGCAGGTGATTCTCTTTTTTTGGTTATACTTATTTATTGGTTGTTAGCCAGACTATCTGCTCAGTGGTGACTTGTGAGGGGGGGAACTTATCTTTGTCGTATAATCCTTTTTCCTTCTCAAAACCCCAGGTCACTGGGGACATCTCCCCTAGGCCTTACCTCCCTAAATAGAAAGAACCATCCCATTGAGGTGACATTGGGTGGGATTTGGTTCCAGTTACACCAGTTTTCCTCTTACTTTCTAGCCTTTTATCCTTACTACAAACTGTGTGATAACATTTTGGCATCATTGTCAAGGAACACTGAGTCAAACCTTCCTCAAGACGACAACTTTTCGGTAATCCTTGCCTCTAGAAGCCTTATCTTAAAAGTTTACCTGGCGACTCCAATTAGGGTGTTTTCCCTCTATCTTTTAATGATTTCAAGAAAATCATCTGGCGAATCCACAAATAGCTAATGACGACCTGTAGTGGGCATCATTATATACCTTCATCTACTACTATGACCTCTACAAATCCTCTTACCCCCATGAGTTCCCCCAAATCGTCTCATGAAGAACTTTTTGGCCCTTTAGACTTATCCAAAACCTAAGGGGGGTTACACGATATACCCAATAAGGTCGAATCCTAGATACCTAAGTTTTCAGGAGAAAAGGGATCCTGTGGAAACTCTCATTGGGCCAAGTTTTGTGAAGGGTTTCATTTTCACCAATCCAGACAAGAACACCCTGATGTCTTTTCAAGGCTCTTTATGAGCTCACTCACCGGAAGTGCCAGAATATGGATTAAGAAACTCCTGAAAGGAAGCATCAAAACCCTTGAAGATTTTGAACAAATCTTCAAGAAAAGTTGGTGTAAAAAGGAAAACATGGATTCCATTTACTCTCAATACACTGATATTTGCAAGGGTTCTAGCGAGAGAATTAGGGATTTCAATGATAGGTTCAATATTATCCTCAAAAAGGTCTGACCTGGCCCAAATTCAGAGGAAGCTATCCTCCAACACTACTTGAACTTATTGGAATGAATTTTGCAGTTTACCCTCAAAGACCGGTCACCCTCAACCCTAGAAGAAGAACAAGATTTTGCTTTCTAGATTGAGAGGAACTTTGAATTCTAAGACTACATCTATCAGATTAACCTCTCTCACAATAAAAATCCTTGGGAATATAGTGATGAGGATATCACAGAAACTGAACCTAAGCTCCCATAAATCCTTGAAGTAAAACTCATGCCTCCCAAAAGGAAATGGAACACATCTTTCTCAAACACAAAGGACATCTTGAACTTCTCAAGACAACATGAACCATCTGAGGGTTTAGGTATGGATACTCATAAAAAAATTAATTTTGAAGATTCCTTATTTATCTTGGACACACCAATGTTAGAAAATCAAGATATGAGTGAACCCGGATTTGAGTACTTTGGCCAAACCAATAGGGACCCAGAAACAAGGTCTGAAGAACCTCGTGTAAATAATGGAAACAACTTAAGAACTAGTATGTCCTACATCTTGCAAAGGGTTAAAAGAATTCGTGAAATGTTGGAAATTCATTTTCTGACTAAGCGAGACCTGAAGAACCAATTATTGTTCGAAGGGACTTCCATACCATTACAAACTGGTCATTTTGAGAAAGATGAGAAAACACCCTCTTTCTTATTAACAAATGATCTTGGACCTAGTGACTATAAATCGGTGGATCCATGCTTGTGTCAATATTGTCCCACTCTTCCCTTGACAGAAGAGGATACAAATTGGGATCATTGTCCCAATGATACCTCTGATATCTCTGAAGATTGGGATGATTATATTCCCACACAAAGAGATGGCTATCTAGTACAGAAAGGAGTTGGTTTCGTTGAATGGGAAGAAAATGTTTTTAGGGACATAGAAGTTCCAAACACCTTATCCCCTACAAACTTTGTGGATGAAAACCCTTGGTGCTTAGAATACAGTGAAGCACATTGGGGGCATGAATGTGCTTACATCAATAATGGCCATCAAAAAGTAAACAATATAGTCCATGTCATGGAAGGCCCTCAAATAAATATCATCATTTCAGAGCATCAAGAGGGCATGAAAGAAGCATCCAGGTTGGCTAGAATGGCGGTAATAAAGAACCTAGACCAGGAATCAAAAGAAAAGTTGAAAAAACAAGAGTTCCAGGTGTATAGAAGAAAGAAGCTAAACCAACATACCGATGACCAAAAAAAAACCCACCTTTGGATGTACTCCTTTCTAAAACATCCAAGACTGAAAGGGTTAACTTGAACTTTGAATTTGAAGGGGAATTATCCAAGATGCATGTAACCATCCCTTTGAAAGAATTCATCAAGGTGCCATTTGTCAAAGAGCAATTTGACAACTTTTTCCAAGGATCAGATGGACCCATGGACCCCCCTAATATGTTGCAAGCCAATCACTTCAGGGTCCAATACGATGAACATATTCCTTTCTTCATGACCTTGATAATGAATAACAAGAGCCTCAACAACTGCATGCTAGATACATGTGTCGGTGCTAACATGATGTCCCTCAAGGTCATGCATAAATTATGCTTGAAAGTCACATGACCTTACAGGAATGTGTGTGGCTTTGAATCTAAATCCATACCCACACATGGGGTGATTGAGAACATCAAAGTTTTCCTTAAAGAATACCTGATAAAATAATCCACATGGACATAGTGGTCGTAGATGTCCCAGATGTGTGGGGGATGTTATTTTCTAGAAAGTTTTCCTCAAATCTTGGAGGTACTCTTGAGATGGACCTCATTTATGTGAATATACCCTTGAAAGATGGAACTAATGGTCATCTCCAGAATGTACCTGTAACTACAACTCATGTGCAAGAGCCTAGTGATTCCATCAAAGATGACAAAGCACATGATGAGATCAAACAAACTCTTCATAAATATTCTTTGGAATATATGACTTTTGCAACAAAGGAAGATTTTGATCAGATTGAATGGACCAAGAAATATGAATACCAACAAATCCTAGACAAGTTCAAAAGCAAGGAAGTTGGAACTGTGAAGATACTAAAAAAGGCAGAATATGATGTACAAATCCATCCATCCCAGCAGGAAGTCTTTACAGAAAAATCCCACCCACCTCCCTCTACACAATATACTAGGGTTGTTCAAGGAATGACCAATTTCAAAATCAGAGAGTACAAGGAGGGGGACGTAGTATGAATGTGGGATGCCAATAAAGGGGAGCCTACTAATGTCAAAGGAAGTACTCAATTTTGGCTTGGCCCTTTAAAAGTTGGAAGAAAGTCAGTTAATGACTCTTATTACCTGTCTACATTGGAAGGACGAAGACGCACAGTGCCAATCAGTGAACGCCTCCTCAAACCCCATCGGGGTGGGGGGACCTGACATCATAGGTAAGTACAGGTAATTAGGTGTTTTTTCATTCGTGTATTATACAATTTGCATTGAATGATATTTTTCTTTCACATTAACACTATTGATTACTTTATTTCAGTCTTATATATCTATATATGATGGGGTGGCATTACCACCCCAATTGGTTACTAATGTTTCTATTGAGATCGATCAGGTAAACAACTTATTCCAAAGATGTTGAGTTTATCATGCACTCTATGGTGAGCACATGTCCCTGAGTTGGAGCCAGATGTTATCCCCCACTTTTAGGGATAACTAGGAGATCATGTCTTGAGGCCCACAGGTCCTAGACATGGAGTACCGAGAGCAGGATTGACTTTAGCATGGCCCTATAGGGACCACCTTTTCTTTCTTCTAGCACCTTTATCTTGTCAGCAGCAACAAGATCCATCACCATCTTCTTGGTCTTGTTTCAAATATGGTTCTTGCTCCATGAGGTAATTAGTTCGGCTATCATGGTATGTGTCACTTTGATCATCAAAACCCTTGAATATGTGCATTTGATTCCTTTTGTTTCTAACAAATGATTGGATCTTACACTTGCCCACTTGACCATTTCTAGGGGGATTGACATGATGCCTTAGTAACACTGTGTCTGTAGATTTTGGTTTTCCACTGGGGGGATTTCTGAAAATCCATCATCTGCTCCCATCACAGCACCACTTTTTCATCTTGTTTCCCGCTCACCTATCCCATTCCATTTTTCGAGGCACTGGGTTGACCTATTTTCAGGATTGCACCTTATCTCATGGGAATAAGGGGCTAAAGGTCCTGAAGGTAAAATCAAGTTGGTAAAATATAAAATCCTAAGAATAAAACCTCGAGATGCTTCACCCAGGGTTCCCTGAGAAAGCAATAAAAGGCTTCTTAGCAAGAAACAAGAGGGACCCGAAAAAGTAATCAAAACAAGACCTAACAAAAGGATGGGGGGTCTCATCATAAGCCAACCTATTTGGTCCATGGGTACCTCTCAGTATGACATTACCACCAGCTAGTTATCACGCCAGGGTAGTGACTCTTGGTTGATGGCCAAGGGAAAGGGGGTCTCATCACGAGCCAACCTTCTCATTTCTATGAAAGTACTTGTGGGTAACACTGTCACCATGCTAAGGCAGTGTCCCCTGATTAGCTCTTAAAAAAAAAACAATAAAGAATAAAAGGAATGAATGGGATTTGAAAATTTTGCATCCAGGACAGGTACAACTCACCTTCTACAAAGGCACCCATAGGTAAAGCTTTGCATCCTCTTCCCTCACTGCACCCACCTGATTAGACATCCCTTGACCACATCAACCACTTACATGGCTTGGATGAGGTCTCTTCTGGAGACTTTCCTCTTCCAGTGGACACTAGCCCAATAGGACGCCCTGTCATTTTCTCCAAACTTGTATTGCAGGCTTGTGTAATGTCTTTGAGATTTTGAATGATGTATTAGGGATTTTATGCATGTGTTTAATAATATTGATGATGAGATGTGATTGACATTGCTATGATCCCTGTGATAGATGATTCCATGGAGGGTGTAGTTGTTGATGTGCAAGATCATGCCCAACGGACAGGTACCATTTTGGACCAGTACACATGGGGAGATGATTAGTTAAGACCCCCATGGGGCTGAAAATCCCATCAAATGGACGTTGAGACCCCATTAGGGGGAAGAGATAGGACATAGATGGATCAAGGGCTTTGCAGCAGAGAAGAGGAGGACGTTCCACCAGAGGCACCTTGGCATATATTGACCTAGGGGGATTGGCCCTTTTTTAGTGGAATGTTGCCCTTGGAAGGCCTAGGACATCACCCATGATGATCATGATGTCATCCAGCCTTATGGACATCTTGGGAGGTATATTTGGCAGTGTTGGCACGTGTGGCAGGTTGGAGAAGCCCAAGGAGGACTAACATTTTTCTCCAGGATGCTCCATTTTCCCTAGAAGGGGCTAATATCTCCCTTAGAGGGGCTTGACATCTCTCTTTAACTTGATTAAGGTTTAATTTTAATCATTTAATTTTAAAAAGTATAATTTAGTATAATTTTAGTATTTTGGCATTGTCGACCTTTTTCATGACCTAAAATGTAAAATTAGGTTATGGTACTGTATAAATTGTTGGTTTTTACCTTCATTTTTTCATCATCTTTCACTCACTCATTAGTGAGGTCTGAAATTTGCACTACACTTGGGTTATTTGGCTGAAATTGTGAGGTGCACTTGTTGAAGGAAGGCTTTCTTGGCATATTTTGGCATTTCTCTTAGTGGAAGGTGTTACAACTAGGGTTTGATATGCTTTTCTTGGTGATATGTAAGTGAATTTCCGCAAAAATTCTTGATTGAATGGTTGTATTGTTATTTCTTTCATATGTTGTTATAAATTTGTTGAATAAACCCTAGGTGACAAGCACACATAGTAGGTCCTTGTCTCATGTCCTCGTCAAGAGATTTTTCAGTGATTGTTTGAAGAGGGAAAGAGCCTAGTCATAGCTACACTCTTCTCTTCTCTTTATTTTCTAGCCATTTTACTTTCAAGATAAGAAGAAGAAGACACATCAGAGCCTAGTTCTTCTACACTTTGATGGGCTGATTTTCTAGGGTTTGATAGTGAAGCCTTGTTGTATAAACATGTTGCCTTCCAAACCCTCTTGTCTTGGTTTTATGCTATTTTCTCAGCTAGTCGTCATTTCCATTGAGTTAAGGAAGGAGGAGAGAGCACCGAAGCCTAGTTCCCCTACACCAAGGTGAGCCTATCTCCCCTAGGGTTTTGAATTTGAGGCCTTGCCCTAGCAACACCTCAAAGAATCACCTTCTAATCCTTAGTTTTACTATATTCTTGATCCTTTAGCTCCTATGTCCTCAACTTTTGACTCCATTAACCCTAAGGCACTTATCTAAAGACCTCTTTTGTCTTGAGTAAACTTGATCACAACAACTCTCAAAACTTGGAATGAAACCCTAACTACTAACCCTAGCTTAGAAACTAACCCTACTAACCTACTTTTGTCATCTTCTCTTGCCATAAATATCATTTGTGCAGCTAACGTTTCTCTTATAAGAAATTGAATGGTGGTTTAAAGGCATTAATTGAATGAAGTGTTGATTGTTGCATTGAATGCCACGTTTTTCTCAGCATTTATTCAAGATGTGACATTATATATCATTTTTATTTTATAAACATTGACTTCGTTAATATTTATTATCCAATTGCTTATATGTGTATCAGATAGTCA
>SNQJ01S0085840.1:14259-48437 GCA_010110895.2 Picea sitchensis | reverse complement strand
ATATAGGTGACTGTGAATTTGAAGAGTCCCATATTTGGTTCAAGGAGACTAGGCTTGTTGAAGTGAAAGTGATCGATGAACATCCTCCACCCAACTTTAACCCTCCTTTGACTAATCTAGATGCACCCGTACTTGTCCAAGTAAGGGAAATTTTTAGTGAACCCTTTTCTTTGTTTAGTGACCCTCAAACCATGGCGGGCCTGATTTTTTTGTCAAGTGTAGCTGAGCCATCAATCCCATCTATAAGAGGGATTGGGGGAATCCCAGTGATGTCCACTCTGCCATCCTTGAGCACCATTGGACCTACACCATCTATGCTTGTTTCTACATGTCTCTATATTTTGGGGATACTAGTCGTGTATTATTTTCAATCCACCAATATACCTAGCATTCCACACTCATATCATCAGTTATAATTCACATGCATGTATCTCCTTCTATTTGGAGGATGAGCCTTGATTTCATCATGGGGGGTGGAATTCCTTCCACCTCCACCAGTCCTATGAGCATCTTGACACTGTCAAGTGTTGGTTCTCCATTTGGGTGGAATGCTCCTAGTGGTTTTGGGACTGTCCCTAGTCAATATTGGGGCACTAATGTGTCTAGAGGATTTAATTTCCCATGAGTTAGAATACCTTTTCCTAGGGGAAACTTTTCACAATGGGGTGGATAGCCTTTTTTCCATACATATAATCTTAGGGGGTTCTTCTCTGGGACTAGCTTTAATAATCTTGTTCCTTTAGGGTCTATGCCTACCCCTGGGGGAAATCCCTTTGGGGTCATGCCTAGTCCAGGGGAAAACTCTTTCCCTTTTGATAATTTTTTTTTTTCACTTTATTATGGATGGAGAAGCAGATACAGAAGCCCCTTAAATGAATGGGATGGCACTTTGAGTTTCATAGATATGTTGGCACTGTCAATACTTCTTGTACTCATGTGTCTATCATCTAAAGGAAAAGAAAAATCAACATTTTAACGTATAGTGAATGGAGCTTCCAAATAATACCCAAACAATACCTATAGGATAGTTTTTTTTTTCTTTTGTTTGCATGTAATTCCTGAAGCTTTCATATGAGTACCACCATGGAAAGGAATATACCACATTTTCATCCAAATTTGTTGATACTTTTTCCAAATTCATAATTTAAGAGTTTATGTAGACTTATGATATTTTTCCATATGAAGTTTCCATTTTTCATCCTCGATCCCCTAATGTCAAATTATTCTATAAAATTAGATAGAGTACATTCCCTGGCTCCAAGTGTGATTAGGACAATTTGATAAAGGAAATTTTCTATGATATTTCAAGTGGTAAACCATTTTCTTTTTCAGCATATACACAGAATAAAAATGGTTGGTTAAATATCAAAATCAAACAAATTAATTCAAAGAAAATAAAAATAAAAATAAATAACTATACAAATGCATTCTAAGAGCAAGATAAAACTTTGAAAAGAAAAAAACATGAAAAGACAACTATTATGTACAAGACTAAATCACCAACAGTGATCAGGAGAAGCAATGTTTTAGGATTTTCCCATTGATCAGAATATCTTCAATCTCCCCTTCCATAGTTCTAAGCTTGAAAGTCCTAGATCCAATTATTTTCTCAATTTGAAATGGACTAAGCCACATCTGTTGAAATTTTGAATGTTTTCCTTTAGGCTCTTTGGCTTTGTCCCATTTTAGCACTAGGTCTCGTACTTGAAAATGTTTATTACTAATACAGCTCATAAAAACCATCATTTGATGAATTATTGATTGATCCATGTGGATATCGGTGGCCACCCATCTATTCCAATAGTCTCAAAAATGTTTGTTGGAAATTTACTATTTTTAGCAGTCCTAAACTTCTAGGGCCATTTTGAGGGCCTAAACTACGTCTTTTCACGATCAGGCACCTTAATGATGGTCAAAGTCTCTTATTGAGCTCCCAAAATGAATCTCCTCATTGATATCTCTCAAAATATCTATCATGGGCTCCAAACAGAGACTGTATGCCAAAGTTACGCCCTCGAGAAGTTCATACACCAAACTACCCAAAACGAGGTCCAAAAACCTATTGGCTTTTCATCTTTCGGGGTTTGGGTTTTGGATTTTTTGTGTTCAAAATTCCTTTGGAGCCTCATTGTAACAATAATATTCTTTCTAATGAGTGTATCATATACATCTCTTCTCAAATATAATCTTCCACCATTCTAGCGAGTCTTTCACTCTATATTTCTACAGTTTTGTACATTTCGCTCATTGATAGAAATTGTGTATTATTGTATCTCTGTGTTTATGGTTATATATCTTTGTTATATTATTGGATATCTTATATATCTCTGTACATTTATTTATTATATCTCCAATCTCATTTCGTGCCAAAAATAATTCGGATCAATGGTATCAGAGCAAGTTGTTCTTGATTATTTTTTCAGTGCAAGTCCCCAATGAGGTCCGAGTATAGCAAGTTGGATCTCGAGCTTGTCTCTCTTAAGGACAATCACTCTCATATGCCCAAGAAACCCTCCATGGTGGAAGAAAATAAAAACTATGGAGAATAATATTGTATTAATCTGTTGCTTGAGCAAGCTCTCACGCGACATAGGGACGAAATGATGGAGAATTTTTCCCACATCCTTGTTGGCATCCCTACATTCGTTTTTGTGCTTTGAAAGTGACAAATGACAATTCCTGTAGCTTCCTATGCCTCATCTTGTAAATATTTCTATTTGAAGGTGATTATTCAGTTGTAAAAGGGATGTTTTGATTCTTCATTTCATTTTTATTTCTCTTTTTCATGCTTGATTCATGACCGTAAGCATGAATCAAGCCAAGTGGAACTCAAGTTGCATTTTGATTTTTATCTAAGTCTTGGTCTCAAGGAGTCAATGGGCTTAATCTTTTTCATTTTAAATGAGATTATCATATACCAATGAAACACCTATGATGAGTTGCTATTTGATGGTATGCTTATCTCTTTTAAAACATATACCAATTTTTTGTTTAATATTTGGTTTATGAAAACGTATCCATATACTAGCCTTTGCAATACGAGTGTACCCATTTCGTATCATAGGATTTAAATGCATTGGGATAGTGTCATGTACATCACGTTGGTTAGAAACAAAGAGTTGACAGGCCATTCATTTTGAGTTAAGAGTCTGAGCAATGGATGTACTCAAATCATTCATGACAAGGAGCGCTTAAACCCCATAGTCGAGACCTCTGTATGTTTGTTTTGATAGCATGGGCTCTCTTCTTATTTTCTTTTCATGGAATCCATTCAGAATTATCCCTCCTACCTCTATCATCTAAAACCACAGTGAACTTTGGTTGCCCTCTGTTTCCATCCATTCAAACCATTATGGCCCCCGTCGTCCGAGTTGATCCAAATGGCTCCAAAACTTTGCTACTGTGTGATGACGTGAGTGAAGACCTTAAAAGTCAAGGTTGGGTTGTGTTTCTCAGAAAATTCCATGGTTATAACTTACAAGTGGCCCAAGAGTTCTCCCTTACATTCGATGGATGCAGAGCCAAAGTGGGCGATATTCAATTGGAAATCACAAAGGAATTTATGAGTGAGGCAACAAGCCTCCCCTTCACCGGCCAAAAATGGTTTAAAAATTCAAATATGGAAGAGGTACCATGGAGTCAATTCGTCACCTCCTAAAAAATTCAATGTTGTGACAAAGATATGCCACTCTTTCTGTTGAAGGATAGATGGCATGGTATATTGGCAGTGTTAAAGAAATTTGTTACTTGTGAAGGCCGCTATGGCCTCATCTTCCTTTACCACATAAGGTTACTCATGTATTTTATCAGTTTAAAATTAAACATGCTATTTTACTTATTAAGGAGCTTGTATAAAATGTCAAAGAGATATAAAAGACAGAAATTGGATTCCATCTTATTTCACCATGGGTTGATTAAGTTATTGTTAGTCCATCATCTGAAACTACTCAGTGACGATTGGAATGATTTCGTAACTCGCAATGGCTTTGTTATAGTAAACCCTGTAGAGACTCTAGTGGTTGATAAACCTATGCTAGAGAAACCTCTTTGTCCCTCCAGTGATAGGCCAGTTTTCTTGTGTGAAAACCCTTGTGAAAGGGCTACACCCGATCAATCTGTGTGTGAGCAATAGGATGTCAACTCCAAGCTTGTTAATATTCCTGAGTGTGAACAAGTCATCGACCCTAACCTTAACATCAAATCCACTAGTGGAAGCCCTTCCAAACAGTCAAAGAAAAATTGAGACATGCGAAGGTTTAATAACAAAAGGGTTGGGAGACTAATTTCAAGGAGACTACAAAATAGATCAAAAGCTCATGTGAGCTCGATCGAATCGATCAAGGTCCATGAGAGCTTTGATTTTGAGATTGAAAAATTCCTTGCAGTTGAAGACCCAAATCACTCTAAACCGGATCTTAGTCAAGCTTTTGATTATGTGAATAACTTGCCACTGTGTCTGAAGCACAACAAGGATTTTCCAAGAATTAAACTTTGTCAAAGGCCAACAGTGGATAGTGGTAGTGTTTTAACACACAGTCATGTGCTTCCTCAACCATTTTCCCCTGCTGCAAATTGTGAAGTGTGTTTACATTGGATAGGTCTGTATTACACAGACATTCCCATCCTTCGAGAAAAGATCAAGGCTCTTATGGCTCAAAACCTCTCATTAAAAATTGAAAACCGCGAGCTCAAGATCAATGCACCAAGAAAAGGAAAACGCTTGAAAAGGACTGGCAATATCATAATAAAAAACGTCGATAGTGTCGAGACTGTGATCAAATCTGAGATTTTGTGATTCAAATTTGGTTATCAGTTGAATGGTAAGATTGGTTTTTATCTTATTTGTACTTTTATTGTCATTTTTATAATTAATATAGAGTTATTTAGATTTATGTTGTCAATAATAAGACTAGCTATAGAATCGAGAGATTCTGTAGCCAAGTCAATTTTCATATAAAATTTGGAAAATGATAGTTAAATAAACATCTAATTTTCTTATTTTGTTTTCTTTTAGGATAGGATGTATCTTGTGGTGATTTCATAATATGGAGAATTGTCGGACTTAGTTGATTAGTCACCTCCTTTGGCTTATTCTGTAAATCAAAACAAAACTTGTATAATTTTGAAGATACATTTTGATATTGAGTGGATTTTTAGACCCTCTATTTTTGTAACTTTTAGATCCTTTTGAGATATGATCCTATCTTAGAATATAGGATGCTTAGCTTACCTGAACTCTTTAAATACTCTGTATTTTGTAATAGAAGACATCTTGACTGAGAGAAAAAGATGGACGATTAATTCCAGAACCTAATGAAATAGCATTCATGCATTTTGGCTTTAGCCTCTTGTTTATTAATGTTGTCATTTATGTTTTGTTAATGCTGCTACATATATAGATCTGATATATTTAGATTAAATGATCTATCATGTGCAGGATTGTTATATTAAATACCATCCATAAT
Source organism: Picea sitchensis (assembly GCA_010110895.2). Lineage (NCBI taxonomy): Eukaryota > Viridiplantae > Streptophyta > Pinopsida > Pinales > Pinaceae > Picea > Picea sitchensis. Next base: position 42,972 of record SNQJ01S0085840.1, on the reverse strand, counting down.
TTGCTTCTCAAAATATAAATGTTGTGATCATATTTTCAATTAAAATGATAGGGTTTATCTTTCAATTTTAATTGAAAAATGAAATGTATATGTTACTTTTAGATTTATCTTGTAGTAATCATGTATAATTATGAGATCATAGGTTTATGTTTGTGTCTCCGCTTCAGTCATTAAAACCCAAACTGCCAACATATGTTTTGGATTTATTTAGAACAGTCTTAAGGTTCATTGCAGGTTTCCCTCTTGGACGTGGTAGTTGGACATTCTCTAATCATGCAGATGCTTGGATACACATCACTAACTCACTAACAAGTTAGCTCATTTATATTTTTCTGTCATTTACTTATCACTTAAACTTGAATGTATGGTTCATCTTTTGACAATCCACACATTTATGTTCCATAGTATTTTTTCCATATTAGTTTAGATTTATAAAGGAAAAACAAAAAATATTTTTATGTGCTTTCTTTATCTGCTTCCCAGAAGTAATCATTTTCCACATTGATTTTCATAAGTTTCGATTAAAACTTAAAGTTTGTAAATCATTTACAAAATTAAGATTCGTATATCTTTTTCTTAAATATATCTACAACAGTTACATTATACATATGTACATATATCTATAGTGATTAGTAATTAGTTATTTATTTCATTTCTTGTATTTTATTCTTTTAGGACTTTTAGATTGGCTAATGGAGCCATTAAACCCATCGGAACAAGTTACACCAAAAGGCTTAGGCTATTTAGACAACCCCGAACCAGACTCGTTCTTCCAGTTGACAGACGGTCATTTTCACCCACCAACAAATGGTGCTAGAAGGAGGGACTGAATACAATTGATGGCGCGTGGAGGTCACAAAACTCCACCCCCACACACTCGCTCCCTCGTAGTAACACGTAGTCTCTCAGAAAACAATGTTACTTCCGAAAAAACAACTACCTCGAACGAAAATCTTGAAATTCCCGTTGAGCCAGTAACACCAAATCCTCAAGGGGCCGACGTACAAGAAATCGTTCGTTAGTCACTCTTAAGGACACATGATGCTTTGGCCTATATCAGACAACCTAGTAGGCCTCTCAATGAAATTTTAGATTTCCTGCATATCCGAGAGCAACTTGAAGGCACTGGTCTACGTTTAGATCCTTTAGGAGATAATACCATAAATCCTGACGATACCCCTACTCTTAGAGCCGGAGGATCTGGTATTCCACCTTCCCCACCTCATCCATCTCCTTACTCTTCAGGAGGAGGGTCATATGATGAAGGCAGTTCTTCATCTGAACCATATAAACCTTCGACACCACCTACACCCATGGAAAACCAAAACCTTGGCTCGATCAAGATGTTGTGGTTGTACCTAGACCCCAGTACCCTTTACCAAAACACCCGGAGAAATGGTTACCTAAGTTTGATCCAGATTCTAAACAAATCGCCAAGGATCACATAAATAAATTCATGCTAGCCATTAGACTACGAAGTGTAGAACATGAATATGCAGTATGTAGAATTTTTCCTTACACATTTGAGGGCAATGCCTCTACATGGTATTTCGTCCAACAACCTCACACCATTGTATCTTGGGACATATTTGAGACTTGTTTCCTAGAGAAGTTAGGAGATGATAATTCTTTGGAAGTCTTACTCATGGAACTTTCGAGCTTAAAGATGAACTCTAAGGAGAAAGTAAAAGATTTTAACCAAAGGTTCCTCACGTTAAAAAACCAAATCCCCACTAATTCAATGCCCGCAGAAAACCTTATTGTGGCATATTACACTAAAGCTCTAAACAATAATATAGCAATTTGGGTTAAAAGGTCTAAGAAGTCAACATTAATGGAATCCTTCGAGGAGGTGAGCCAAATCAAAAAAGATATTTTGAGCTTGAAAGATAATCTTAGTAATGAGGCAGAAATAACCCCATCTTCTAAGAAGAAAATAGAAATTCTTCCTAGGCCTCCCCAAACCAAAACCCAATCAGAAACCTCAGACTTAGAAAGTTTACAAAAATTCATCCAAAAATTATCAAATCAAGTCGTAGACTTGAGGAGATCGGTTGAAGAAGCATATTCGAGAAAAGGAAGTTACAAACCTCCTTTCAGAAAACCTTTTCCCCCCAACCGACCGAATTTGACCCCTGAGGGTCTGAATTTTGAAAGCTTGCAATACGCTCTGCAGACTATCCTTGAAGCACATGATAACTTAGTTCCCCTTGAGAATTCTGAAGACATGGTTGAAGAAGAAATAGCTGAAGAAGAGGAGTCATCTCCCAATATCTTTGGACATTTTTCTGACAGTATTTTTCAAGCCAATTTTTAAACTGACCATCCTTACAACACCACAAGCAAAACTCAGAGTAAATCCTCTTCCGAAATAAGTACTAATGTGCCTCTGAAACAATTTAAACAAGGTGAAACAAAACAGAATTTAGCAGCCCCAAGCTTAGAGGATGATTTGATTGAAGACCTAAAGAAACTTAGAGCTAATATTTATGTTTACGAACTTTGAAATTCCCTCTTCTTCTGTAGAAAATGCTTCAGAACATTGCAGAAAATAGTAAAAATAGCAATCTGAACAGCAAGAAAATTGCATAAATCAGTTCTAAAACAGCTCAAAAGGTCCCTGCTAAAACAACACATGAACCCCCAGATAAAAGGGATCTTAGTGAAAAAAATGTATCAAATGTAGATAAAGTAAGTTTAGGGACAGCGGCTAAAAATCAGCAGAATTCTACTGTTAATACTCGCAAAAATGTCCCACATTTCTTATTAACTTTTGAAATTTTCAATAGAAATGTACATAATTGCATGGTAGATTCTGACGCATCATCAAATGTGATGCCCTTGTCTATTTGCAAAAAAGTCAATGTTAAAGTTCAACCTTCTAGTCTTAAAATCATTCATCTCAATCAGACGAATGTTATGGTAATTGGTGAACTAAAGAATGTGCTCGTTAGGCTATCTTCTAATCCTAAGGTTCAGCAGATTATTAACATCATTTATTGACATCCCTGAGGTCTATGGTTTATTTTTTAGTAGGGATTGGTCCGAGCAACTGCATGGGTACTTTGCAACAGATTGGTCTCATTTATGGCTACCAGAAAATGGAAAACCAAACAAAATTAGGATTAACCGTGAATGTTACCTCAAGCACACCATCACATATTTGAATGATGCTAATGAACCATTTACTGCTTCCACTAATTCACTTGAAATGCAGGGAATGAACACCTTCTTAGGTAATTTCATGGTTGAAACCTCCCCCATCACCGATCTGAAACAACGGTCGGAACTCATGACATGTACCCAGACAACAGCTTTACCGAATGTGCCAAACACTGCCAACGAAGCTCACATATGGTCACTTTACTTCGATGGATCCAAATCCAAAGAAGGAGCTGGTGCAGGATGTGTACTCATCGACCTGGCAGGTAATAAAAAAATTATCATTTGTCGACTAGAGTTTGGATGTACAAACAACACCGCCGAATACAAGGCACTTTTGCAAGGACTCGGGAACGTTGTAGATATGAACGTAAAGAACTTAATGGTATTCGGTGATTTGGAAATTATGGTCAGGAAGGTAAGAAATTCCATACATTTCCTATCACCAAACCTGAAAATTTACCAAACTGAGGTATGGAATCTAATGCACAAATTTTCCGCATTTAACATCAATTCCATTCCTAGATTAATCAATTTTGAGGCTGATTTATTGGCTAACGTCGCTTCTAAACTTTTTCCCACAGAAGGTCTTTCTCTTAATGTATTTTTGATTGAGTTACTGTTCATACTATCCATTCCAGACAACGTCATTAATTGGAGAGTGTTTGATGATGATCAACAGATCATCAGCTTCTTGCAAATGGAGGATACCTTCCAAGCTGCAATTATCGATGAAGGTACTCACGATGAAAACCTTCGCAATTTCACGATAATATCAGAACCAAGGTATCTCGAATAAACATATGATTTTCTAAACTCTATTCCTAAATCCGTGGTAAGACTAGAGAAGTTTTATGATTTGCATGATAAATTCAGAAAATAAGAAAATTGTAAAACAAACAATTCTTCCTTGACTCATGAGAAAGTAAATCTAGGGACTAAAGATAATCCACAATACATCAATCTGGGAATGGGATGCTCCGAGCAAGAGAAGTCCACTTTTATAAAATTGTTTAGGGAATTCAAGGATGTCTTTAATTGGACATACGATGATTTGAAATCTTTAGACCCTAATATAATACAACATATCATCCCTATGAAACCCCAGACTCAACCTTTTCAGCAAAAGATGAGAAAGATGCACCCTAAGTTGGAACCAACATTCAAGAAAGAACTAAATAAATTATTGAATGCAAATATAATCTTCCCAGTAAGACACACACAATGGGTGTCTAATCTGGATCCTGTAAGGAAGAAAAGTGGCGAAATTTGACTCTGTGTCGATTTTCGTAACTTCAATCGAGCATCTGACAAAGCAATTATCTTGTTCCTCCAATGGAAAAAATTCTTTAGCAGGTATCTGGCTCCGAAAGACTATCACTGCTAGACGGTTTTTTGGGATACAACCAGGTCCTCATGTCTCCCCCAGACCAATTAAAAACCACTTTTCGTACCCCATGGGGTACTTACACCTACAGGAAAATGCCTTTTGGGATTATAAATGTCGGGGCCACTTTTCAAAGAGAAATGGATATTTCTTTTTGTGGTCTCATAAACCAATCCGTAGTGGTCTATCTTGATGACGTTATTGTTTTCTCCAAAAACAAGAAAGATCACTTGTCTCACCTTAGGTCTGTCCTAGAACGATGTCGCAAGTATGGCATATCTCTCAACCCTAAGAATTCTATCTTTGTAATGGAACAAGGAAAACTTCTCAGATTCATAGTATCCCTTGATGGGATGATCATCGATCCCGAAAGAACTCAATCCATTGCCAAACTTCCTCCCCCCTCCCCCAAAATATCTATGCAATCTTTTTTAGGCCAGATCAACTTTGTCAGAAGGTTTGTCCCAAGTTTCTCAGAAATGGTAAGGCCATTGAAAAAATCAATTAAAAAGGATGTTCAGTATCATTAAGGACCACAGGAAAATCAAGCTTTTGATTCCATCAAAAAATCCATAGTGGAGGCCCCTTCCTTGATGAGTCATGATTTCTCACAAGATTTCACTCTTTATACTTTCGCCTCAGACCGATCTTATGCCACTATGAACCAAAAGAATGCTGAAAGAAATGAAATCCCCATTGCCTTTATGAGCTCATCCTTCAAAGGAGCCGAGTTTAACTACCCGGTTGTAGATCAACAAGATTATGCAATTTTCAAAGCAGTGAAACATTTTTTATCATATTTGTTGAAATCCAAAAATAAAATCATTATGCCTTATCTTGCTGTCAGAAAATTGTTAGTACAAAAGGAATTGGGTGAAAAACGAGAAAATTGGATGACATCATTACAAGAGTATGACCTCGAAATTACCCCTGCACAAATTGTCAGAGGTAAAGGTCTGGGTAAACTAGTGGTTGATTCAGTGGAAAAGCAACAGAATCAGATTAATGTCTTAACTGTAAATTAGCGTAGTCAAAATCAGATCCGTTGTACACAAGTTGTTTCTAATTCTTGGTTTGATGATATTAATTTTTATCTAACACACGGTTCTACTCCTCACCATCTCAATCCAAAAAAGAGAAGAGAATTAAGACTAAAATCTGCACCTTTCCAGTTGGTAAATGGCATATTATTCCATAAAAAAATTTATAATATCCTCATGCATTGTTTGGAAAGAGATGAAGCAGAGAAAGTATTATCTGAACTGCATGTAGGTGAATTTGGTGGGCACTTCGGTGGAGACACCACTTCTCACAAAGTATTAAGAGATGGGTACTATTGGCCCATGTTGTTCAAAGATGTTCGTGCATTATGTCGTAAATGCATAATCTGCCAAAAGGTTGTTGGACAAGTACAAAAGGCAGCATTCCATTTGCAGCCTGTTTTGGTAGATTCACCTTTTCAGAAGTGGGGTCATGACATAATAGGGACGATTAACCCCACTTCCTCACAGCGGCATAAATACATCATTACAGCAACGGATTATTTTACCAGATGGTCTGATGTTGCACCACTATAACTGGTAAACACTAATCAGGTAATATCTTTCCTTAACTCAAACATCATTACTAGATTCGGTATTCTCGATTGTTTGGTCTTCGATAATGCTTCCTACTTTTCATCCCTCAATATGATTGTTTTTTCTTTAGAAAAAGGGATCAAACTGAAATGGAAACCCCTAAGGAAACAGCTTAGCAGAATCGACAAACAAAAACCTAATCAAGATCAACAAGAGGACAGTTTCTGAAAACCACAAGAACTGGCACAATGTACTTTTTAATGCACTCTGGGATGATAGGGTGACTCTGAAAACCTTTTTTGGTAATTCTCCTTTCTTTCTCATCTACGGAGGAGAAGCAATTCTCCCTCCTCATGTTTTGCTTCCCTCTCTGCAATTATCACAGAAAGTTCAGGAAGAGGAGTGTCCTCCTCTTGAAAGTCAAATTAATGCTTTATTGAAACTAGAGGAAGTAAGAGCACAAGAAAAAGACAAATGACAATTCATGTACATTTTGTTTTGTGATTTTAAAGTGACAAATGACAATTCATGTAGCTGCCTACGCCTCATTTTGTAAATATTTCTATTTGAAGGCGACTAGTCAGTTGTAAAAAGGATGTTCTGATTCTTCATTTCATTTTTATTTCGTGTTTTCATGCTTGATTCATGACTGTAAGCATGAATCAAGCCAATTGAAACTCAATTTGCATTTTGATTTTTATATAAGGCTTGGTCTCAAGGAGTCAATGGTCTTAATCTTTTTCGTTTTAAATGAGCTTATCATATACTAATGAAACACCTATGATGAGTTGTTATTTGATGGTATGCTTATCTCTTTTAAAACATATACCAATTTTTTGTTTAATATTTGGTTTATGAAAATGTATCCATATCCTAGCCTTTGCAATATGAGTGTACCCATTTCGTATCATAGGATTTAAATGCATTGGGATAGTGTCATGTACGTCGCGGTGGCTGGAAACAAATAGTTGACAGGCCACTCATTTCGCATTAAGAGTTTGAACAGTGGATGTACTCAAATCATTCATGAAAAGGAGTGCTTAAACCCCATAGCCGAGACCTTTGTATGTTTGTTTTGATAGCAGGGGCTCTCTGTTTATTTTCTTTTCATGGAATCCATTCAGACTTATCCCTCCTACCTCTTTCATCTTAAACCACTGTGAACTCTGTTCTCCCTCTATTTCCATCCGTTCAAACCCTTATGTCCCCCATCATCTGAGTTGAGCCGAATGGCTACCAAACTTTGCTACTCTGTGATGATGCGAGTGAAGACCTTAAAGGTCAGGGTTGGGTTGTGTTTCTCAGGAAATTCCAAGGTTATAACTTACAAGTGGCCCAAGAGTTCACCCTTACATTCAACGGATGCAAATCCAAAGTGGGCAATATTCAATTGGAAATCACAGAGGAATTTCTGAGTGAGGCAACAGGCCTCCCCCTCACCAGCAAAAAATGGTTTAAAAATTCAAATTTGGACAAGGTATCATGGATTATGTTCGTCACCTCCCAAAAAATTCAATGTTGTGGAAAAGGTATGCCACTCTCTCTATTGAAGGATAGATGGCATGGTTTATTGGCAGTCTTAAGGCAATTTGTTACTTGTGAAGGCCGCTAAGGCCTCGTCTTCCTTTACCAAATAAGGTTACTCATGCATTTTATCGGTTTCCAATTAAACATGCCATTTTACTTATTAAGGAGCTTGTATAAAATGTCCAAGAGATATAAAAGGCAGAAATTGGATTCCAACTTATTTCCCCATGGGTTGATTAAGTTACTATTAGTCCATCATCTGAAACTACTTGGTGACAATTGAGATGCTTTCATAACTCGCAATGGATTTGTTACAGTAAACCCTATAGAGACTCTGGTGGTTGATAAACCTATGCTAGAGAAGCCTCTTTTTCCCTCTAGTGACAGGCTAGTTTTCTTGTGTGAAAATCCTTGTGAAAGGGCTACGCACGATCAGTCTGTGTGTGTGCAGCAGGAAGCCAACTCCAAGCTTGTTAAGATTCCTAAGTGTGAACAAGTCATCGACCCTAACCTTAACATCAAATCCACCAGTGGAAGCCCTTCCAAACAGTCAAAGAAAAATCGAGACATGCGATGGTTTAATAACAAAAGGGTTGGGAGACTAATTTCGAGGAGCTTATGAAATAGATCAAAAACTCATGTGAGCTCGATCGAATCGATCGAGGTCCATGAGAGCTCTGATTCTGAGATTGAAAAATTCCTTGCAGTTGAAGACCCAAATCACTCTAAACCAAATCTCAGTCAAGATTTCGATTATGTGAATAACTTGCCACCGTGTTTGAATCACAACAAGAATTTTCCAGGAATTAAACTCAGTCAAAGGCCGACAATGGATAGTGGTAGTGTTTTAACACACAGTCATGTGCTTCCTCAACCATTTTCCCCTGCTGCAAATTGTGAAGTGTGTTTACATTGGATAGGTCAGTATTACACAGACATTCCCATCCTTCAAGAAAATATCAAGGCTCTTATGGCTCAAAACCACTCATTAACAATTGAAAACCACGAGCTTAATATCAATGCATAGAGGCAAGGAAAACGCTTGAAAAGGACTGACAATATCATAATAAAAAACGTCAATAGTGTCGAGGTTGTGATCAACTCTGAGATTTTGTTATTTGAATTTGGTTATCAGTTGAATGGTAAGATTGGTTTTTATCTTATTTGTCCTTTTATTGTTATTTTTCTAATTAATATAGAGTGATTTAGATTTATGTTGTCAATAATAAGACTGGCTACAGAATCGAGAGATTATGTAGCCAAGTCAATTTTCATATAAAATTTGGAAAATGTTAGTTAAATAAACATCTAATTTTCTTATTTCTTTTTCTTTCAGGATAGGATGTATCTTGTGGTGATCTCATAAGATGGAGCATTGTTGGACTTAGTTTATTAGTCACCTCTTTTGGCTTATTCTGTAAATCAAAACAAAACTTGTATAATTTTGAAGATACAGTTTGATATTGAGTGGATTTTTAAACCCTCTATTTTTGTAACTCTTAGATCCTTTTGAGATATGATCCTATATTAGAAGATACGAGGCTTAGCTTACCTGAACTCTTTAAATACTCTGTATTTTTTAATAGAAGACATCTTGGCTGAGAGCAAAATATGGACGATTAATTCCAGAACCTAATGAAACAACATTCATGCATTTTGGCTTTAGCCTCTTGTTTATTAATGTTTTCATTTATGTTTTGTTAATGCTGCTACATATATAGATCTGATATCTTTAGATTAAATGATCTATGATGTGAAAGATTGTTATATTAAATACCATCCATAATTTTCTTCTAAAAATATAAATGCTGTGATCATATTTTCAGTTAAAATGATAGGGTTTATCTTTCAATTTTAATTGAAAAACGAAATGTACAGGTTACTTTCAGATTTATCTTGCAGTAATCATGTATAATTATGAGATCACGGGTTTATGTTTGTGTCTCCACTTCAGTCATTAAAACCCAAACTGCAAACATATGTTCTGGATTTATTTAGAACAGTCTTAAGGTTCATTGCAGGTTTCCCTCTTGGACGTGGTAGTTGGACGTTCCCTAATCATGCATATGCTTGGATACACTTCACTAACTCACTAACAGGTTAGCTCATTTATATTTTTCTATCATTTACTTATCACTAAAACTTGAATGTATGGTTCATCTTTTGACTATCCACACATTTATGTTTCATAGTATTTTTTCCATATTAGTTTAGATTTATAAAGGAAAAACAAAAACAAAATTTATGTGCTTTCTTTATCTGCTTCCCATAAGCAATCATTTTTCACATTGATTTTCGTAAGTTTCGATTAAAACTTGCAGTTTGTAAATCATGTACATAAGTAAGATTCGTATATCTTTTGCTTAAATATATCTACAACAGTTACATTATACATATGTACATATATCTATATTGATTAGTAATTAGTTAGTTATTTCATTTCTTTTATTCTATTCTTTTAGTACTTTTAGATTGGCTAATGGAGCCATTAAACCCGTCGAAACGAGTTACACCAAATGGCTTGGGTTATTTAGACTACTGTTAGGTTATGAAAAAGGTATAAATAGCTTCATTTTTCCCACATTTCATGATATCATCTTGATTGACTTTTCGATTATTTAAGAGCAAATAGAATAGAAAATGAATAATATACTCTTTAGCGTTATTGTTGAATTTAGATTACATAGATCCTAAATATGATTTGAATTGTCTGGTTTTATTACAGGATTGGTTAAATATTATCAAACCCAAGATAGCAAAGGAAATCTTGAAGATGCGCAAGCTATTGGAGGTTGAAGACTTTATGGTGCAAGGAAGTTTTGAAGATGGTCCAGTTGCTTATATTGTAATAGTAAAGCAATCCTGAGGATCTCTCGATACTCAGGATAGCTTACTTTACCCAGATTATTGTAATATATAATGGGTAAATAGATCTTGAAAAGATGTAGAAGAATTGCACCCAAGAACTCAGAACTTAGAATTGCTATGCGTTAGCAGCTTTTGTAAAATGTTGTACCAGCTATGAAATCAATAGAATCCTCGAGTAGTTTTACCATTTCTATATACTGAATTTCAAATAGAAATGCTTCTAAGGACCAAGGGCCCAATATGAAGGAGCTATTGTTCGACCTGTAATTGTATCAGTTCAATTTATGTTTTGTGATTCGATTCTCTTTTACAACAGTTAAATGAATGCATAAGTGTGTTAATGATTTCATGTCAATTGCAAGAGATAGATATTCCCTGAAGCATTAGATGATTGTTGTTCCAATTCCTATTACTGAGATTTGATGCGTGACAGTTCCTCATAAGTTCATGTTTGTTGTTCCCTTCACTTAGTTTACATTTGTTGTTCCTTTCACTTAGTTTACATTTGTTGTTCCTTTTACTTAGTTTACATTTGTTGTTTCTTTCCGTTAGAATATAGTTGTTGTTCCTTTCAATAGAAATATGATTGTTGTCTCTTTTCGACTAGATTATAGTCTCTTTTTCTTTCCATAGATAGAGTAATTCACCTTTTTCTTTCCAGCAATATGATTCATAATAATAGTCATTTATGCATGTCTTTATCTAGATTCAATTACTGCTCTTAAAATGAATTCAATAGATTAATTAGTTACTTTCCATTGCACAACTTTAGATTTCAATTGCTAGAATATTTAATGAATGTTTGAGGAACTTGATTGTTGATAAACTAAGATTTGCTTTCACTACACGATTTTATCCTCTACAAGCTATCTGCATAGACTTTGCCGATATTCTTTGAGATAAAAGACAAATCCTCGGGTTGATAAATTAATGTTAAACTAAGGTTGTTTTTAGACATCTTTAGAGCCCAACATTTTGGCGTCGTTGTCGGGGAAGAATGTCAAAGGTAGCATAGATTGTGCCTCTAGAGGATGAGGTATTGAAGACGGAAGGTAAGAACCTATGCAGGCAATAAGTAAGATGTTTGTACCAGTGCCTACCTCCAACTGACACATTAAGAGGTTGCATAGGTGTTTCTTTTCTTTCTTGATTTTTGTTTTTGTTCTGTGAAGTGTGTATGACTAAGAAGAAAGATATTGAAAAACCAAAACCCCCACCAAAAATTACCAAATCCCAGGACTCGGTGCTCCCTGGAAGAAGCACTTTCATAGACGACATCATCCGAAAAGCAAAATATCAAGCGTCGGTTGGACCTAGAAAAGGATCTACCTGAATCCCTGAGGTGTCAGTTTCACCAACTACAACCCACGCCGAGATTCATAGAAAAACTGAAGGGACTGAGAAAAGATTTCAAAGCACAGATCTTCCACCCCTCAACCCTTTAGAAGAGGGAAACTCTTGTAATATGGAGGAAGGAGAAGGAGAAACCAGTGGGATAGCTAAGACAAACCCACCACCCGATCTTGAATCTCATGTGAAAGAAGAAATCATACCCGAAATCCCAGATAGAGGGAGTTCAATCAAATCCCCTAGAGGATCAGATAACCAATCAATTCAAATAAAATATCCGGATCAAGAAATCCCTGAATATTTCTGGCATATTTTCGATCAAATGGCACAACCAAATCTACAATGTCCCCAGAATTCCACTTTGGAATATCCTATAGTTGATCCAATCGCCAATGCCCCCATGAAGGCAAATCCCCTACAAAACCTGCCAACCTTTCATGGATTAATCTCAGAAGACCCAGACGCATTCTTATTCAAATTTGATGTTCTATGTAGAGGGTATGATTACACCTTTGAACCCCAAAAATTAAAATTGTTCCCCTCCACTTTGAAAGGAGCAACTCTACGCTAGTTCATGGGATTAGGGAGAGGAACTATAAACTCATGGGATGAGATGAAACAGGCCTTCTTGACAAAATGTGAGGATTATTATAGAACCAGAGACTTAAAAGATGAAATCTTTCAAATGACTGCAAAATAAAATGAATCATTATAAGAATATGTCGAGAGATTTCAATATAATTTACAAAGATCACCCTATGGCAACTATGATTACCAGGTGAAGTACTTAAGGCAACTATGATTAAAGGTATGAAAGATGAATGGGTAGAAACGTTGAATTTAATTGGGAAGGGTGACATTTATCAAGAAACTTATGATGACATCGTCCTATTGTGCATCAAGTGCTCAAGAGGAAGTTCACTGACCAGATTAGGGAAGCGTACCACCAGAAATAGCAATATTACCAGTGGGGGTGTTACACGAGATGAAGTTGGTAATCTCTTAGAAAACTTCAAAATAGATATTCTGAGCACTCTAACTACATAATAATCTCTTAGAAAACTTCAAAATAGATATTCCGAAAGCACTCTAACTACATAATTGGATGTGTTGCAATCCAAACAAAAAAATGTATGAACAAACGTTGGCCATATTTTTCCACAGGTGCAGAAGAAAACATGGTCCAAGGGATTTCCCTTTGGACATAGTCCGAGTTTGCGCTATTTGTGCCAAGGATCATGACATGGAACAGTTCCCATCACTTCCTGAACTAAAATATGTCTTTAGAGAAGCAGAAGAAGAAACAAATCCAGTATATCGGATGGCTCAGCATCGTCAATGGTAGAATCGGCCTCCAAATACACTGCAGGACCCTTCCTCTTTCTTCTCTGGATAGTATAATCAGAAGCAAGCTCCTGGTATCACATGGAAGGGTCATTCATTTACTAATGAGAGCTGGTAGCCCCAACAATACCCACCTGCAAATCCCACTTGGAAAAACCAACCCGCTGCAAATCCTTCCTGGAAGAATCAACGAACTGCAACTTCCACTTGACCTAACTCACAATATCCTGCCTCATCCTGGAAAAACTCATATAACAACATATACCCTTCACAATGGCCCAACATGACTTCCCAAAACCCAAATTGGAATCAGAATTGGTAGCGCCCCATGGGGATAGACAACTAACCCATGGGGATGGCCCCTCAAACTCAGCCTACGTTACAAGCATCACTCCAATTTCCCCAAAACCCACAATCCCAATTGCACCCTCAACTGCCATCCCAACCTCACCCAAATCCGAATAACAGATCGACTCAGCTCGTCCAGATTATGGAGAATGGAGAAGGAGAGACCAGCTCGATAGGGTGCAGTGAACTACGGTTGAGATCAGGACAAATAATCTCTCCTGAAGAAAATAACGTTTTTCAAGAGTAGGAGAGTGAAAAACAACCAGCAATAACACCTTCCACTGTGGTAATAACAGAAGAAATCAAGCAGGGGGGAACACAGTTGAATCACAAGATCTTGATAATGATGCAACGCCCTCCCCTCCATTCCCCGAAAGATTGATGATAGAAAAACCGACTGTATATCCCAAATTCAACATTGTAGGGGAACTCAAGAATTTATATACCAAGATTCCACTCCTGCAAGCTCTTTAGGACATCCCAATCTACACAAAAATGATCAAGGAGCTATGTGGGAGAAAGCCCATCAGAAAAAATAAAAATCCATCATCAACAGTCTGCGTGGTAGGAGCCTTGTATGATCTAATTTTATGTAGACAAGAATCGGTTAAATATGCAGATCCGGGGAATCCCATAGTGACAGTTCAGATCTAGGGTTGTTCTTTTCCCAATACACTAGTTGATTTGGAAGTAGCCATCAACATCCTGACTATGGAAACCTGCAATACCCTAGGTTTTAACTCCTTTGAACCCACCGCAATAATGTTGCAGTTGGTAGATAGATCGGTAGTTCGACCAGTTGGCACATTACATGATATAGCCATCTCTGTCGACTCTTGGGAATATATGGCGGACTTCCTCATCATCAACCCAAGAAGTGGACTTGAAGGGCATCCATTGATACTGGGAAGGCCATGGCTTGCAATAGAATATGTGTACATAGGATGTCGAACAAGTAATATGGAAATCACTAGAGGGGGTATCACAAAGAACCTCATTTTATATCCTCCTGCTAAACCAAGTCCAACTTTCGTATATCCACAATTTCCACCACCGCGATACCTAGAGAGGGATTTACGAACCCCTCTTACGTAGGAAGAAGCCCTCGGACTTAAAAATCAGATAGAGGATGATTTAATCAGTGGGTTTTTCAATAATCTAGCCACCATGAGCAATTCGACCTGCCAGATGCTCCAATCTGTTCTAGACTGTGAAGCACAGGGAGACCTGCTAGAATATTTAATGGAACAAAAAATTCCAACTACAGTCATTCATAATAGCAAACCCATCGAGATTGCACCAGGGAGGTCTCTAAACATCAATGCCAATTTAGATGAACAATAGAAGCAAAAGCTAATTCAAGTCCTCTCCAAATACCAGTAAGCTTTTGCATGGGAATATTCTGATATGAAAGGTATTGATCCGCAACTCTGCACACACCACATTTTTGTTGAAAAATATGTCTGGCCTATCCGAAAGCCACAGAGAAGATTGAATCCTCACCTCAGGGATATTGTTAAAGAAGAATTACAAAAGTTGTTGGACGTAGATTTTATATATTCCATCTCAGATAGTTGGTGGGTTTCCCCATTAGTGATCGTCCCAAAGAAAAATGGGAAATGGCACATCTGTGTTGACTACGGGGAACTTAACAAAGCCACTCAAAAATACCACTTCCCTTTGCCTTTCATTGACCAGGTCCTAGATACTTTGGCAGGAAAGAAATTATTTTCTTTCCTAGACAGTTTTAGTGGGTACAATCAGATTTAGATTGCCCCAAAAGATCAAGATAAAACTACATTCACATGCCCCTGGGGCACTTTTGCATACAGAGTATTACCCTTTGGACTTGTAACGCTCCAGCCACTTTTCAAAGGATCATTCTAAGCATATTCAGCGATCTGATCAGAGAAGGACTTGAAGTCTATATGGATGATTTCACTCCTTATGGTGACGACTTTGATCAAGCACTAAATAACCTAGAGAAAATACTAGAACGGTGCATTGCAACCAGGTTATGTTTAACCCACGAAAAAGTCTCACGCGATGATGAAAGAAGGTGTGGTACTAGGGCATTATATCTATGCATGTGGAATTAGGGTAGATCCAGCAAAAATAGAGGTAATCCTTAATCTACCTACACCACACACACAAACTGAGGTACGTAGTTTCCTTGGCGCTTCAGGATACTATCGTAGATTTATGGAAAATTTTGCAAGAACCGTTGCACCTTTACATGCTTTGAATGGTAATGTAGAATTTCATTGGTCTAACAAGTGTGATGTGGCATTTTCAAGACTCAATAATTTGATCTCGACAGCACCAGTGTTGAGGGGGGGAAATTGGAAAATATCATTTCACATCTCCACCGATGCATCAGATATTTCCATAGGTGTTGTCCTCGGAGAGGAGGAGGACAAGAAACCCTACGGCATTTATTTTATTAGAAAGAATCTTAATCCAGTTGAACTTAATTATATAGTAACAGAGAAAGATTTTTTAGCTGTTATACATGCCATCAATAAATTTCATCATTATATAACAAGCTATCTGGTCATTATGTATACTGATCATTCTGCTATTAGATATCTGGCTAATAAACCAATTACTAGTGGACGGGTCACTCGATGGTTGTTATTATTGTAGGAATTTGATATCACCATCAAACATCGACCCGGGAGAGAAAACCTTATCGTAGACTTCCTATACCGCATACCCAAAACAAATGACTCCTTAATAGTCGAAGATCGATTTCCAGATGAGCATCTATTTGTCGTTACTACAAAGCCGCCTTGGTACGCTGACGTGGAAAATTACCTGGCAGCGGGAAGATTACCGGCACATCTTTCATCAAGGGAAAGAAAATTGATCGTCCAGCATAGTGCACGATTCACCTGGATCAGCGGATATCTCTTCCATATAGGAGTTGATCTCCATATCCATAGATGCGTACGAGATGACGAAATCTACAACATACTAAAGGTCAGACATGATGAGCCTTGTGGTGGGAATTTTGTAGATCGTAGGACTAGACACAAAATTCTACAGATGGACTATTATTGGCCCTCAATATTCAGAGACGCGAAGAAATATGTCCAAACCTGCGATAGTTCTCAACGGATGGGAAAACCAAGTCAAGCTGATGAAATGCCTATGAAAGCACAAGTAGTTGCAGAACCATTTGAGAGAAGGGAACTAGACTTCGTTGGCCCCTTCAATCCAAAGTCAAATCAAAAGGCCTATATTATAGTCGCAATAGACTACATGAATAAATGGGTAGAGGCAGAAGCCTTACCAAATGCAACAGAAGAAGTAGTCATCAAATTTCTTTTCAAATTATTCATACGCTATGGACTACCAAGAGAGGTAATTACTGATGGGGGGTCACAATTTACATCTCATAGAATCACCACCACCCTGGATAATTATCATATCAATCACATAATTACTTCTCTGTACCATCCACAAGCAAATGGGCAAGTGGAAAGCACCAATAAAGTCCCGGAGGCAATCCTGACAAAGACTGTCTCAACAAACAGACATAATTGGGCTTCTGAGCTCCCAAATTCCTTATGGGCTTACCGCACAACATGATGTAATACCACTGGCTACTCTCCTTTGTAAGTTTTAAACCTGCGAAGTAAATAAATGCATATCGATTCTTAAGCAATACAGAAATTAATCAATGGCTCATACACAGAGTACACAGAGATTTTTACCGGAAACCCTCAACCGGGAAAACCTTTCTTATTTTCATTATATCAAATTTCACCATTCGCCATACAATATATACAATGTTTNTTACCAAATGCAACAGAAGAAGTAGTCATCAAATTTCTTTTCAAATTATTCATACGCTATGGACTACCAAGAGAGGTAATTACTGATGGGGGGTCACAATTTACATCTCATAGAATCACCACCACCCTGGATAATTATCATATCAATCACATAATTACTTCTCTGTACCATCCACAAGCAAATGGGCAAGTGGAAAGCACCAATAAAGTCCCGGAGGCAATCCTGACAAAGACTGTCTCAACAAACAGACATAATTGGGCTTCTGAGCTCCCAAATTCCTTATGGGCTTACCGCACAACATGATGTAATACCACTGGCTACTCTCCTTTGTAAGTTTTAAACCTGCGAAGTAAATAAATGCATATCGATTCTTAAGCAATACAGAAATTAATCAATGGCTCATACACAGAGTACACAGAGATTTTTACCGGAAACCCTCAACCGGGAAAACCTTTCTTATTTTCATTATATCAAATTTCACCATTCGCCATACAATATATACAATGTTTTTAGGTATTCCGTAGATACCAAAACCTTAATCCCTTAATCCGGGATTAATTTACAAATCAGCTAAAAATAGCAAAATCCGCTAAAAATAGCAAAAAAACCGCCCAAAAAAAAAAAAAAATTGGGGCATTGCCTCGAACGCTGCGCGTAACCTTGGGGCGCTGCCCCGGGCTACCGCCCAGTGCCGAACGCTGCACGTAACCAAGGGGGGGCATACCTGCCCCCCCATGGGACCCCCCTAGGAAGCGCTCGGCACAACGACAGAACTCTAGCTGAAGGGATCGTCAGACGCAGTTGTCGTATCTGACGCACCCACACACACACACATGCAAAGAATATAACACATACCCAACATCCTTATCATTTAGTCTATGGAAAATAACCCATCTTCCCAATCAAGTTTGAAATCAAGACTCTAAGGATGGCCCAGGAAATCGGACTGGATCTTACAAAATCACATAAACAGCGCCTTCAACAACTCAACGAATTAGATGAAGCACGTCTGTCTGTTGTAGAGTGCATGATTGTTATTCAGAAACAGAGAACGACCTAGAACGACAAGCATATAAAAAAATCATTTAAAAAAGGTGATTGGGCGCTCCTCTATGATTCTAGATTTCAATATTTTTCGGGAAAATTACAGACGTGGCTAGTACCATACAAAATCAATGAAGTCCATGATAATGGAACAGTCACGTTAAGCACCATCGACGGGTTTGGATCTCCATTTCGGGTCAATGGACACCGGCTACAACTCTATCATCAGTCGCCCTCAAAAGAATCTTTCTACCAAGAGGTAAGTAAGGACCCTACCATTCAAATTTTAGCTGGCTGGGAAGGTAATCCAGCCACTCCAACTCCATAAATGTTGAATTTTGTTGACACTGTACATATTGTATATAATTTTGTTTTCTGTAGATTTTATTTAGTTTTTTTATTATTATTTTTTACAGTCGTTCAGGAAATTCAAAACTGGGGAGGATAACTATAATGAACTCAATTAGCACTCTTTTCTGTTTCGGACTCCTGCTTCATCTCATCACCCAAACCCTGTCTTTCACAGAGAAATGAAGGTGTCATGATTCAGCAGCAGCAATTGGGCAACTATAATGAAATTCATAACATTAACAAACCATCCATTACTTAATTTTGAAATGAACCAACTCATAAATGAATTTAGTTGATGAGGAATAAACCTTGAATTCAAGCAAAATACATTGTCAGGTTTCTAAAAACTACCAATTCAGATGGTTAAAAGCGGAAAAATTGTTGTTCTTTTTGCGCGCCTACTGTTCCTTTGAACGGAACAATTGTTGTTCATTTGACGCACTTGTTGTTCCTTTGAATGGAACAATTGTTGTTCCTTTTGCACACCTGTTGTTCCTTTGAATGGAACAATTGTTGTTCCTTTTGCGCACCTGTTGATTCCTTTGAACGGAACAATTGTTGTTCCTTTTACGCGCTTCTTGTTCCTTTGAATGGAACAATTGTTGTTCCTTTTGCGCGCCTACTAATTCCCTTGAACGGAACAATTGTTGTTCCTTTGTCGCACCCATTGTTCCTTTTGCACACATGTTGTTCATTTTTTCGTTCCTTCCCTACATTGCTGATAAAACGCTAAAACTTTCCTTTGAGGTACAACTTTCACCAAATAATTTTCACCAACATTATTTCTAATGATCTATCATTATTTTGTGGACTATCTCCCATACCTTATCAAAAAAAAATTTTGGATCACTTTCTTTGAAATATCTTAAACCTTGTTCATAACCTGTAACCACAATAATTCGTCTCTTTTCCCTTATACACACAAATACACTTAAATGATATCTCACCTTTATAATTAATAAGGAGTCTGTGGCACACTTTTACTTGGCATCCTTACACTTCTTTATGCCATCCCTTACTCTTAAGGAGTAGATGAGCCTTCCTTCATACACTTCCAAAAAACAAAAATCAATAAAATTTCTTTCTTTTCCCACAAAGAATAGGGGGTCTCATCACAAGCCAACCTACCATGATCATTGGATACTAACCTAAGTGACATTCCCACTATGGCTACCACACCAGGGCAATGGCCTTTGAAATTTTATTTTGTCAAAGGACAAGAGGTCTCATCACGCGCTGACTTGTTCACTTAAGTTACACTCTAGTGAGTGGCATTATCAATAAAATAATATAAAAAATAAAAAATAAATAGGGGGTCTCATCACGAGCCAACCTACCACGATCATAGGATAATAACCTAAGTGACATTCCCACTATGGGTACCACACCAGGGAAATGGCCTTTGATATTTTCTAGTCAAAGGACAAGGGGTCTCATCACGAACCGGCTTGTTCACCTGAGTCTGCTACCAAGAACGATAGTCGTCCACATTTTCTCACAAAATGGGTGGAAGAGGTGTGTGCAGGGAGCCAACTTTACTAAAGGTCACAGAGCAAGAAAGAGACATCCTGCACCAGCTAGGGTGGATGGATTACTTCAATTGTCTGCAATAATATGACACGAATGTCACGCTTGAATTCTTTCAGAATCTGTAGGGAGAAAACTCTATGGTACGAGGCATACAAATATCAGTCACCCCAAAAATCTTAGTAGAGGTCACAGGCCTCCATAACATGAGCATTCAGTGGACAGGAAGATACACAACACTGAGGGAAGTTATGGAAACTTTCACAGACCCTGGGGAAGAATTGGATAAGAAGGGAAACGGACTCAATCCCAGTACCCTCAGAGAACCATGGAAGGAACTTGCAGGGATAATTCAGCGATACATCACTTGTGATGGATGATATGACATAATTCTACCTCGCCACCTCAAATTGTTGGTAGCTTTAAAACAATTATTACTACTTAATATACCTTTCTTTATGAATGCCATATTACATGAGGTTGCCTTAAGAACACAAAAATCCAAGGACCCTATTACTATTATCAGTCACCATAGATTAGTTAAACTGATAACAAATAAAGCACTGAATCAAACTCAATTGACCTGCGATAACCTGATTGAGGCCAATAGACCTCCACAACTAGAGCAGCCTGAATTATTCCATGAAGAACCACCATAGGAAATTGAATATAGACAAGCAGAGGAGACTACTTCCCAAAGAGAAATCCCATCTCCTCAAACCGAAGCTTAGGCAGACCCTACCCAAATCACAGAGGCCTAGACCTCACAAACACAGACATTAATGAAAAAAAGGAAGAGAACAACAACTTCCCCTAGAACCATCATTCAGACAAGGAGAAGAAGCAGACAAATTCAGGAAACAACTGAAGCAATTCAGGGTACAACAAAATAGCCTGAAGAACTTCAGAATGCTACAGAACAGTCTCCACGCGAGGATTCTCAAGAAATTGGGCAAGTAGAACATACCTCAAAAAGGAATGATCAGGAAGACACCCAACTGACATTAGAGCATCTGACAGAGGCATAATTGAAAGAGGCACAAATAATCTAGAAAAATGCCCAGAACAAGCCTCCTCTTCAAAATCAGTTGAATATTTTCCTGATATTGAAATGTCTTTTCCTGAGGATAGAGCACAGGAAGAACCTCATTTTGAAACAAGAATCCCTCTTGGACAGACAGAACATTTGGAAGGAACAAAGGAACAACCATCTGCTGGCTAGAATGAAGAAGACCTTGAGACCTCTCATAAACAAAAATTAAGCAAGAGCCATAAGAAAAATAGAAAGTTAAAAAAAAAAAAAAAAAAAAAANTAAAAAAAAAAAAAAAAAAAAATGTTGAACAAAAAGGCTAAGAAAGCTAAAGTATTAAAGCATAAGGTGGTTAAACTCAAGGAAATTATTAAGGAATTGAGGAAATAGCTAGAACAGACAGATAAGGCCCACAGAAGAAAGAAGAACAAAAGGACTAGAGTGCAAGGAAGAAACCCTCTTCCTAAAGAAACAGTTAGTACAAATTCTGTAGGGATACAGACAGACCCTAAAGAAATAGTAGTAGAAGAAACAGTAGCTCAGAATGAGGAATCAATTCCTTTAGAAACACAAGAAAATATGACAGCTACAGAAGCAATTGATGTTGAGGTGCAGATAGAAACCCCAATATTAGAGGAAATAGATCAACTCCTTGAGCAGAATGCTACCATCAGTAGATTGGAGGAAGAATTGATGCAGTCTCAACAAACCCTAGTTCAAAACAGAAATGAATTACTGACTATGGAAAAGCACCAAGCACTCCAATCCTAGAAACAAAGTGTTATTGTGGATAGACTGGAAGCAGATCTTACACAGGTCCAACAAGCATTAACTCAATCCAGGGAAGAGATGGGCACTATGGTAGAATACCAAGCATCCCAATCTCAAGCACAGGGTGTCACCATTGATAAACTAAAGGCAGAGATGGGACAAGCCTAGCGAGCATTGGCTCAACACCAAGATGAGATGGTCACTAGGGTTGAATATCAAAATATTGTTAAACAACTGAAGGACATGATAGAAACAGAGAGTGAGACCTATTTTGTGCTCATCAGATCCCAAGGGAACATAAAAAAAAGGTGCAAACCCAATTAGAAAAATGTTTGGAGCAAATCAAAGAAATCTATGATGTCTACTTTGATGTTATTAATTGCAGAGACCTATCACCAATTACACTTTATTCTTGCTGGAACGATATCTGTTATTAAGAGTGAAGGCCATCAGAGTAGGAAAACCTATTTTATTTTCCACTGTACCTGAGTTTATTTCATGTTTCAGAGAGCAGGACAAAAAGGTACAATACTTTTTGTGTGAATTGTACTTTCATAATTTCATTCTGAAAGAAAAAAGGGAAGATAACCCTGGCCCATTCATAGGTGACATACAGTTTCAAGAATTTCTTTCATTTACTCAGAACCAAGTCAGATGGGGTAAAGATCATAAAACCTTCCTAAAGAGGGAAGATGGGCTAGATCTCTGGGTTATGGGGGAACCTCCAAAGTCCTTTCCATCCATTATGTGACATAAAACCTTTATGAAAAGAGGGGGGGTCATAGACTCCTTAGCCCCTATCCATCTATAGGTTATACTTTCAGGTATCACGCGTTTTAGGGAGCTTAAGGAGGAAGCTCTTGCTGCTTCTAAACTGAGATGGGATGCATCCTCTAGTAAAGTAAAGAGTAGGGAACCCTTTGGGTACAAGAATTTCTTTGCAGCTACCTACAGAATAGAGAGGTATTCTAGATTGCTCCAAGAGGAAGGGCCTACTTGGATTGGGTGCATATATAATCCCCCTATCATCTGGCTCCCTCCAAAAAGTTACCAAAAAGATTATCAAATTAGCAAGAAAAGGGAGGATGCTGCTTTTGGAGAACTCAAAAGAAGCAATGGCTTTAGAAGGCCTGGTGAACCAACCTTTCCACCTTACAGCATTACTAATTTACAAGTAAAATCTCAACTTGCATGAGGACATGCAAGAAGGTAAGCTAGGGGGTATGTTAGGTTATGAAAAAGGTATAAATATCTTCATTTTCCCACATTTCATGATATCATCTTGATTGACTTTTCGATTATTTAGGAGCAAATAAAATAGAAAATGAATATTATACTCTTTAGTGTTATTGTTGAATTTAGATTACATAGATCCTAAATATGATTGGAATTGTCTGGTTTTATTACAGGATTGGTTAAATATTTTCAAACCCAAGATAGCAAAGGAAATCTTGAAGATGCGCAAGCTATTGGAGGTTGAAGACTTTATGGCGCAAGGCAGTTTTGAAGATGATTGAGTTGTTTATATTGTAATAGTAAAGCAATCTTGAGGATATCTCGATCCTCAGGATAGCTTAATTTACCCAGATTATTGTAATATATAAGGGGTAAATAGATCTTGAAAAGATGTAGAAGAATTGCACCTAAGAACTCAGAACTTAGAATTGCTATGCGTTTGCAGTTTTTGTAAAATGTTGTACCAGTTATGAAATCAATAGAAGCTTCGAGAAGTTTTACCATTTCTATATACTGAATTTCAAATAGAAGTGCTTCTAAGGACCAAGGGCCCAGTTTGAAGGAGCTACTTTTCAACCTGTAATTGTATCAGTTCAATTTATGTTTTGTGATTCGATTCTCTTTTACAATAGTTAAATAAATGCATAAGTGTGTTGATGATTTCATGTCAATTGCAAGAGATAGGTATTCCCTGAAGCATTAGATGATTGTTGTTCCAATTCCTATTACTGAGATTTGATGCGTGACAGTTCCTCATAAGTTCATGTTTGTTGTTCCCTTCACTTAGTTCACATTTGTTGTTCCTTTCACTTAGTTTACATTTGTTGTTCATTTTACTTAGTTTACATTTGTTGTTTCTTTCCGTTAGAATATAGTTGTTGTTCATTTCAATAGAAATACGATTGTTGTCTCTTTTCGACTAGATTACAGTCTCTGTTTCTTTCCATAGATAGAGTAATTCACCATTTTCTTTCCAGTAATTTGATTCATAATAATAGTCATTTCTGCAAGTCTTTATCTAGATTCAATTACTTCTCTTAAAATGAATTCAATATATTAATTAGTTCCTTTCCATTGCACAGCTTTAGATTTCAATTCCTAGAATCTTTAATGAATGTTTGAGGAACTTGATTGTTGATAAACTCATATTTTATTTCACTACATGATTTTAGCCTCTTTGAGCTATCTGCATAGACTTTGTTGATATTCTTTGAGATAAAAGACGAATCCTCAGGTTGATAAATTAATGTTAAACTAAGGTTGTTTTTAGACATCTTTAGAGCCCAACAACAACCCTGGATCGGACTCGTTCTTCTAGTTGACGGACGGTCATTTTCACCTACCAACAATCCTTTAATTATGTCGATAACAAAAGGTGCATATTGATCAGGAAACCACTTTGGAGGCAACTCGACTTTCAAGGTACAAGTTAATTTTTTATATTCTCATATTTGAAGGACAGATAGATGCGGATTCCCTAGAAAAATGGTTAAATATGATAGAAGGTTATTTCTCTGTTCACAATTTCTCCGACAGGGAAAACATCACCTTCACGCTCCTTAAGGCTCTCCCCCATGTCAAACATTGGTGGGAAACTTACTGGGAGAAAATTTCCACATAGGAGTCTGGAATATATGGGGCTGAGCCCACTTGGTATTTTTTTGTGGATACACTCAAGTAACAATATTACCATGTTGGTAACTATGACGACCAGTACATGAGATGGACCACACTACGGTAAGAGAGGGGCCAAGAAGTGCCATATTTCACCAACACCTTTTATACCTTGTGCACCAAGATGGGTATCAATAAACAAAAGAACTCAAAGATATTTTTCCAATGAGCTACTCCAGGTGCAAAATAGAGCTCGTGTGAGAAAGTTACAATTGAAATAGTTAACGTAAAATTTTGGCACCAATTTACTTCTAGAGGGAATAAATCCTTTCTCAGAAGTCCATTTGAGGCACAGGAGAATTCTATAGAAATATTATGAACCATAAAATACATCCATTGAGCCAAATTTAGAATATGGGTATGTAAAAATGTGCAGGAAGAGAAAGAAGACACATGTAGCATACAAGAATAAAATGGGAAAACAGTCTAAACTTCTCTAGACCATAACTTTCAACTTGGAGATTGGATTTGAGAAAAACATAGTCACTGGAAAGGTATTGAGGAGGAGAAGACATCTATCCACCCATAATTTTGAATTGGGAACTAAAATTTTATCAGGAAGTAATAAGGTAAATTATGTAGCAGTAAGTGAGTGGAAATTGCAGCTTGTGAATCTTGTAACTTTTCACTCATAACTATGAATTAGACATGAGTACAGTCATTGGAGAGAAGTTTTAGAGAGGAATGTGTCTGAGGAATAATATTTTGACTTAGTGCATTGTATTCTTCATAAATTCAGATGAATAATAACATGTAATCTAGTTAATAAATTGTTTTATAGTGTGCATGTGCTAACAATAATTATTACATGCACATTTCTTGCAGAATTAGAGGTACATGAAAAAAACATTGGCTCTTATATGAGGACTGGAGTTATGGAATATTCCTAGGGACCTTACATCCATGGGGAGGAGGTCATAGGTATGCATGCCAACATGGTAAATGCTAAGATAGAGTCTAATGGAAGGAGATGCAGGCAAGAGATTGTAACTATGAGAAGCCTGCATAGAGAAGTGAAAATTTATAGGTTAGATAATGAAAGGATTATGAAGGCTTAGGAAGAGATACTTCGGAGTCTAAATATTTTTCATAGGAAAGTTAACAAAGACTCTAGCACCAAGAAAGAAGCTATTACTAGAAAAGCGACAGTATCCAAATCCCAAAGCAAAAAGGATGATCTTGGGAATGACAAGAATTCAAGAAGCATGAAAAGACATCATCATTCTCCTAGGAAATCCACTAGAAGAACTCATGCAAGTCCAGGGCCAAGGATCAACCCAAGTGTGTCTCATGTCATGAGGTAGAGAATAAGGCGTAAGATAGACATATTGAAAGGTGAACTCGGGAAAATTAATCCACCAACTTTCAATAGTGAGCACAGGAAAGGAGAAGAGGTTGAGGCATGGCTCTTGAAAATGAAGAAATATTTCTAGCTACATGATTACCCCTCAAGGTTATAATCTATAATTTCAACCTACCACTTGTAGGGAAAGGAAGCCATGTGGTAGGATCATCTTAATCAATCCAAGCACCTTGATGAGAAGAGGATCTCATGGAGATAGTTAAAAAGATATTTCCAAGAGAAATATTTGTCGAAACATTATTATGACAGGAATATGAAAGAGTTATTTGAACTCAATTTAGGAAGCATGACAATGGATGAATATGAGAAGAGGTTCTTTGAATTTTTGAAGTATGTTGAATTCATAAAGTATGATAAGGTAAAAATCCAAAGGTTTATGAGTGGGTTAACCTCCTTCTATAGTGACAATGTACAATATGATAACCCTAGGAATTCAGAGGAAGACATAAGGAGATAAAATCATCTTTATGAGAAAAGTAGAGGAAGACCAGTTTTCCAAAAATATTGGAATGACAAGATGAAGGGTAAAAAGGATCAAAGGTAGAAATGCTTTAAGACACCCTTTTTCAAGAACAAATCCCAAGAAAATTGATAAGTTCATTCAACTGAAAATGACCACAACACTACATATTCATTTGGGAAAAGGCCAAGGCAACAACGTGTACAATGTTGGGGATGTGAGGGAAATCACTTATATAGGGGCGTCCCCCACAAAGGAGAAAGAATGGGGATTTTCCACAACATTCAGGAGCATGAAACAATTAAATACGTGGGAGGAAACATGCCAAGAATTTATGCATCTTTGGACAACAAGCAAGTAGGATATCAATCCCCAATTATTGAAGTGGAAGGTAAGATTGATAACTATCCCACAGAAATTTTAATTATTTTGGAGCTAGTCATAGTTAAATAAAATATAACATTGTTAAAATATTTCACTTGCAAAGGAGTAAGCATAATAAATCTTTGTTAGTTGAATTAGCCACATGGGCTAAGAGGAAAATCAATGAGCTAGTTAAAGATTGTCCAATAGACATGAATGGACTCAACACAAAGGTAGATGTGAACATCATACCATTGGGTTCATATGATTTTCTAATTGGTGTGGATTGGTTGGAAAAACACCATGTTGTCCCAGATTGTTACAACAAGACAATCACATGTCTTGATAAAGAAGGGAAGCAAGGAAAGGTTCAAGGCATCCCAAGAGATGTAGGTGTTAGAGAAATTTATGTTGTGCACATGAAAAAGAGTTTCAGAAAGGGATGTCACATTTTTGTAGCCCATATGGAAGTGGCATCCAAAGATAAAGTGGAAATTATTGAAGACCATCCATTCTTAAGGTATTTTGAAAATGTTTTTGGGAAAATCCCAAGATTTACACCAAAGAGAGACATTGATTTCTCTATCAATTTAGTGTCAGGAGATACCCCAGTGTCCAAGACACCTTAGAGAATGGGCACACCAGAGTTGAAAGAGTTGCATATGTAACTCGAAGAGTTGTTAAGGAAGCGGTATATACATCCAAGTGTGTCACCTTGGGTTGCCCCGATGTTGTTTGTGAAGAAGAAAGATGGACCCTTGAGATTGTGTATTGATTTTAGACAACTGAATAAGGTCATCATAAAGAACAAATATCCTTTACCAAGGATTGATGATTTATTTGATGAGTTGAAAGGTGCAAGAATATTTTCCAAGATTGAATTGAGATCAGATTATCATCAAGTGAGGATAATGGAAGTAGGCATCATCAAGACAACATTCAATACAAGATATGGGCATTATGAATTCATGGTAGTACCATTCAAACTATCAAATTCCCTAGTTGTTTTTATGTTCCTAATGAATGAAGTGTTCATGGAATACCTGGACAAGTTTGTAATTATGTTCTTGGATGATATACTCATTTAATCAAAGAAAGAGGAGAAACATGAGAAAAAATTAATAATGGTGTTACAAGTTTTAAGAGAGCATAAATTTTATGTTAATCTAAGTAATTGCATATTTTATCAAAAGACGATTCACTATTTGGGGAATATAATTTCCACAAAAGGGATAACAATTGATCCTCAGAAGACAGAGGCCATTAGAGGATCGCCAATGCCAATAAATGTGACATAAGTTAGTTAATTCATGGGTCTTATAGGTTATTACTGAAGATTCATAAAAGGATTCTCAAAGATTGCAAATCCAATCACTTCTTTGCAAAACAAGGGTGTGAAATTTGAATGGACTCTCAAGTGTGAACAGATCTTTCAGTAGTTGAAGGGAATTTTGACAAGTGCACCAATATTGAATATTGTAGACCCAGATGAATATTTTGTTGTGTGTAATGATGCATGCAAGGAAGGG
>SNQJ01S0085840.1:0-14249 GCA_010110895.2 Picea sitchensis | reverse complement strand
TTGGGGAAGGTGAGGATTTTCCTCCTTCAGTTGAGGATCTTCCCTAAGATCATGGCTGGACTAGGGATTCAAATCCAACTGCCTTCCAAGAATGAAAAGATGTTTCCCCCATTCATCTCAACAGCTTAACAACTACCCAGAATAGGTAGCGCTCCCTCAAAAGGGCCATCAAAGTGTTGTAGCACTCCCTAGTAGTCTTTAGGGGGGCGCCAGCGCTCTCAAAATCTATAGCGCTGCCTCAAAAGGGCCAGGGGAGCGTTATAACGCTCCTTGACAGTGTAAGGGGGAGTGTCGGCGCTCCGAGATAGTGTAAGGGGGGGCGCTCCCCTCCAAAAACTTAGTTTTTGAGGTGCTTTCATATGGAAAAAGGTTTGCAAGCCTGCTGACTCATTTCTCCTCTTCCAAATCAAATGTTTGAGGTGTTTTAAGTGTCCTTCTCATGTCGTTATAGGCATGACATAGGCATCATGGCAGAATTCTTTCTTTGACACCTGCGACACTTGTGAGAAACATGCGATGCTTGCGACCTTGTGAGCAAAATGCGACACTTGCGACACTTGTAATGACGACACTAGAGAAACTATCGAAGTGAGTATTTTTTACATGTAACAAAGGTAAGGTGACTTTCTTCAAGGGGCTCGGAGCTCCAGAAGCCAAGTATTCATTAAATAGGGGACAGTGTTCCTTGTCATGGACTTTTGATATGCATATGACACACCATGTGTCTTATCTTTTATCTTTTCCTTTGTCTTTCTTCATATCTTCGACCTGTAGAGACAAACTAGTTAGTTGACTCAAGATCTAACTCATACCTAAGTTGGATTCTCCCATGGGGGATAATTCTAGCTTCTTGGCAATCTCCAGCACCTCAGACTACGAATTAATCTTTTGTTGCATTAGAGGAACCCGGATGTGTGGCAAGAGAACAGCAATGAACCATTCTTTGTTATGTTCATCTGGGATCTGAAAATTCAATCAGACTGTTAAGGTCTTGAATCTCTGGTCGAATTCCCAAACAAGTTCATCTACCTTATGCTTAATCTCCTTCGGTTCTATAATACATTGTGACTCTAACTTAGTTTTCTTGAATTTATCAATCAGCGTGTTCTTAATCTGATTCAGTGTCTTAGGTTGTGCAAGTCCCTCAACAAGTTTCATGTACCAAATCAGTGCGCGATCTCTGAGAGTTGTACTGGACTGAGTTCTTTTGAAAACTTCATTTGTGACATTCTTAATGTTCCATATGGATTCACATAGAAACCAGTGTTGATCAGGATCTTCATATCTATCTCCCCTAAAAATAGGAAGTCTCATCTCATCTGCCATAGATCTCGCTAGGATTCCTGACTGAGTATGTGGTGGACTACTATTGACAATTCTCTGGGTATTATGGTGGCTAGGATCACTCTGATTGCTTAATTCTATTGAATCAATACGAGAGATAATAGTACTTACTTTGATGGTCTACACAGTTTTTGAGGTTTCGGGTTCTCTTTGGTGAATCTATTCAGCTTCTCCTTCCTCTTCCCTAGCGGGTTCTGAATGTTCTTCGTCTATCAAATATGCCTCTTCTCAACTGTAGAAACCCTCCTCCCTGTAGTTCTGCTTGAACAGGTTCGCAAGATGAACTTCTATGAACATTGTCCCACTGCGTGTATGTCCAGCTTCTGTGTCGTTGTCGTTGTCAGAACTCTTGAACATTAGCCTTTCTTGATCTGACCAATCCATTGTGTCTTCAATATGTTCTTCTCATGCAATAGCATCTTGATCCTCAGCTTCAGAAAATGCAGAAATTTCCCTCTGGGTCCCTTAAAGAAATATCTCTTGACTTGGTTGTATGATTCTACTCTGTCAACAGCAAACTTTGTGATGTAGCCTCCAATGGTGCTATCAAACCAGTGATCTATAGCTCGTGATATGATTTTATCAACTCTTTTAACCTTCTTGATCAGCTCTAATGTCCAAACCACAGGAGGTCTAGATCAGATCTCGAAATACGTATCTGCTAATCTAGATAGCCACTCGTATAGATATTGATGGATCCCTCCAAAGAATATCTCATGTATATTGGTAAAAATATATTTCTCCAACCAATCCTCTGAACTAAGATTAGGGTTCTTGTTATGGGCTTCAGCAAAGTCCTTTTCTTGATCTTCTATCCACTTTTGAATGTCTATCTTCGATGGAAACCACCTTGACATTCCCTTAAAAATATTTGTGTCTCAGCAACGGAACCATTTTTTGGCACAGGGGCAAACCCAGGGTTTATCTCCAAGAGCACACCAACAAGCCCTAACTATTGTCCCTTTCAGCAACACCTACGAAGAAGATGTAGTCTCACCCAAAGAAGTTATGAGAGGGTTGTAGGACAGAGATGTCTACAACCAAAAGGAGTATCAAGTGGTTCTAACACAAGAACAACGCAACTTTCATATATCACTTATCAACTTAGATCTATTCTAGACATCTACTTATCATATCTAAAAAAGTAATGCAATCATAGTATATCAATGACAGAGAGAGAAGATCAATCACACACAACACAAAATATGCATGGTTCACCCTCTCTCTAGGGCTACGTCCACATAACTGTGCTATATTATATTTAAGTAAAGCATAAAGTTTTTGTATGTGCTCTTAGCTAGAAGATATCTTCTCTTCTCCTCTCTTTCTCTCCCCTCCCTGTGCACCCATCTACAAGGTTGATCTTCACACCTAGCTAAAGGTCTCACAATGCCAGAAGGCTCTCACACTCAACACTTCTCCCTCTCTCGACAATAGTCTCTCACAACAACAATCAGATTGATCAATAGCAGCAATGAAAACCTATCTTGATACCAACCCAACCCAGGTCCCCTTGACCTTTATTTATACATTACAATCACTCACCGACATCCTTAGGTCTAAGCCTAGGTGTCCAAAACCCTAGATACCAAAACCCTAGGTATCTAAAACCCTAGGTCAACTTGATCCATATTTTCAGGGCTTCGTCGGCCTCTCTTTCCTTCCTTCTCGCGTACTTCTCAAAAGCATCCAATGGTGCATTTTTCCACTTGTTGGTCTGTCCATGATCCTTCTTCCTTGCTTATCTGTCATCCCTGATCTCCTCGTCCAACGACTTTATTTCTTAGGCTTCGCTCCATCTTTTCTACTCTTTTATTCACTTCGACCCAATAACAGTCACTGTGCCTTCTATGCAATTTGCATTCTCCCTTTCCTTCCTTGATATTCGCTTTCTTCTATACCCAAGGGCCAACACCTAGGGTAGATGTTTTTTCATAGTCTCAATTCACCTAGAGGATGCCCACCTTAATAAAGGGTACTTGTACCAGTCAAGGATATTTCGCATAGTTCATCGTAACTTCTCCTCATACCTTGGTCAGCCAATCTTGTGGGGATTTCATCTCCCCTAGAGGGTTTGTTTTGAAAAGGCCCCCTAATCCATTGGTATTATTATTGTTGTCTTAAATTCATTAAGGGTGTGTTATTTGGTTTTGAGTCTACGTCGGCCTTAGGTTGAATTGTGTTTTTATTTGTACATATTATTTTCATCGTGGATGAATCACCATGTTGGTCCCATTGATTACAAGGACTAGATCCCATCATAGAGGTATAACCACCTCTCAAATGGCATGATATAGGTGACTGTGAATTTGAAGAGTCCCATATTTGGTTCAAGGAGACTAGGCTTGTTGAAGTGAAAGTGATCGATGAACATCCTCCACCCAACTTTAACCCTCCTTTGACTAATCTAGATGCACCCGTACTTGTCCAAGTAAGGGAAATTTTTAGTGAACCCTTTTCTTTGTTTAGTGACCCTCAAACCATGGCGGGCCTGATTTTTTTGTCAAGTGTAGCTGAGCCATCAATCCCATCTATAAGAGGGATTGGGGGAATCCCAGTGATGTCCACTCTGCCATCCTTGAGCACCATTGGACCTACACCATCTATGCTTGTTTCTACATGTCTCTATATTTTGGGGATACTAGTCGTGTATTATTTTCAATCCACCAATATACCTAGCATTCCACACTCATATCATCAGTTATAATTCACATGCATGTATCTCCTTCTATTTGGAGGATGAGCCTTGATTTCATCATGGGGGGTGGAATTCCTTCCACCTCCACCAGTCCTATGAGCATCTTGACACTGTCAAGTGTTGGTTCTCCATTTGGGTGGAATGCTCCTAGTGGTTTTGGGACTGTCCCTAGTCAATATTGGGGCACTAATGTGTCTAGAGGATTTAATTTCCCATGAGTTAGAATACCTTTTCCTAGGGGAAACTTTTCACAATGGGGTGGATAGCCTTTTTTCCATACATATAATCTTAGGGGGTTCTTCTCTGGGACTAGCTTTAATAATCTTGTTCCTTTAGGGTCTATGCCTACCCCTGGGGGAAATCCCTTTGGGGTCATGCCTAGTCCAGGGGAAAACTCTTTCCCTTTTGATAATTTTTTTTTTTCACTTTATTATGGATGGAGAAGCAGATACAGAAGCCCCTTAAATGAATGGGATGGCACTTTGAGTTTCATAGATATGTTGGCACTGTCAATACTTCTTGTACTCATGTGTCTATCATCTAAAGGAAAAGAAAAATCAACATTTTAACGTATAGTGAATGGAGCTTCCAAATAATACCCAAACAATACCTATAGGATAGTTTTTTTTTTCTTTTGTTTGCATGTAATTCCTGAAGCTTTCATATGAGTACCACCATGGAAAGGAATATACCACATTTTCATCCAAATTTGTTGATACTTTTTCCAAATTCATAATTTAAGAGTTTATGTAGACTTATGATATTTTTCCATATGAAGTTTCCATTTTTCATCCTCGATCCCCTAATGTCAAATTATTCTATAAAATTAGATAGAGTACATTCCCTGGCTCCAAGTGTGATTAGGACAATTTGATAAAGGAAATTTTCTATGATATTTCAAGTGGTAAACCATTTTCTTTTTCAGCATATACACAGAATAAAAATGGTTGGTTAAATATCAAAATCAAACAAATTAATTCAAAGAAAATAAAAATAAAAATAAATAACTATACAAATGCATTCTAAGAGCAAGATAAAACTTTGAAAAGAAAAAAACATGAAAAGACAACTATTATGTACAAGACTAAATCACCAACAGTGATCAGGAGAAGCAATGTTTTAGGATTTTCCCATTGATCAGAATATCTTCAATCTCCCCTTCCATAGTTCTAAGCTTGAAAGTCCTAGATCCAATTATTTTCTCAATTTGAAATGGACTAAGCCACATCTGTTGAAATTTTGAATGTTTTCCTTTAGGCTCTTTGGCTTTGTCCCATTTTAGCACTAGGTCTCGTACTTGAAAATGTTTATTACTAATACAGCTCATAAAAACCATCATTTGATGAATTATTGATTGATCCATGTGGATATCGGTGGCCACCCATCTATTCCAATAGTCTCAAAAATGTTTGTTGGAAATTTACTATTTTTAGCAGTCCTAAACTTCTAGGGCCATTTTGAGGGCCTAAACTACGTCTTTTCACGATCAGGCACCTTAATGATGGTCAAAGTCTCTTATTGAGCTCCCAAAATGAATCTCCTCATTGATATCTCTCAAAATATCTATCATGGGCTCCAAACAGAGACTGTATGCCAAAGTTACGCCCTCGAGAAGTTCATACACCAAACTACCCAAAACGAGGTCCAAAAACCTATTGGCTTTTCATCTTTCGGGGTTTGGGTTTTGGATTTTTTGTGTTCAAAATTCCTTTGGAGCCTCATTGTAACAATAATATTCTTTCTAATGAGTGTATCATATACATCTCTTCTCAAATATAATCTTCCACCATTCTAGCGAGTCTTTCACTCTATATTTCTACAGTTTTGTACATTTCGCTCATTGATAGAAATTGTGTATTATTGTATCTCTGTGTTTATGGTTATATATCTTTGTTATATTATTGGATATCTTATATATCTCTGTACATTTATTTATTATATCTCCAATCTCATTTCGTGCCAAAAATAATTCGGATCAATGGTATCAGAGCAAGTTGTTCTTGATTATTTTTTCAGTGCAAGTCCCCAATGAGGTCCGAGTATAGCAAGTTGGATCTCGAGCTTGTCTCTCTTAAGGACAATCACTCTCATATGCCCAAGAAACCCTCCATGGTGGAAGAAAATAAAAACTATGGAGAATAATATTGTATTAATCTGTTGCTTGAGCAAGCTCTCACGCGACATAGGGACGAAATGATGGAGAATTTTTCCCACATCCTTGTTGGCATCCCTACATTCGTTTTTGTGCTTTGAAAGTGACAAATGACAATTCCTGTAGCTTCCTATGCCTCATCTTGTAAATATTTCTATTTGAAGGTGATTATTCAGTTGTAAAAGGGATGTTTTGATTCTTCATTTCATTTTTATTTCTCTTTTTCATGCTTGATTCATGACCGTAAGCATGAATCAAGCCAAGTGGAACTCAAGTTGCATTTTGATTTTTATCTAAGTCTTGGTCTCAAGGAGTCAATGGGCTTAATCTTTTTCATTTTAAATGAGATTATCATATACCAATGAAACACCTATGATGAGTTGCTATTTGATGGTATGCTTATCTCTTTTAAAACATATACCAATTTTTTGTTTAATATTTGGTTTATGAAAACGTATCCATATACTAGCCTTTGCAATACGAGTGTACCCATTTCGTATCATAGGATTTAAATGCATTGGGATAGTGTCATGTACATCACGTTGGTTAGAAACAAAGAGTTGACAGGCCATTCATTTTGAGTTAAGAGTCTGAGCAATGGATGTACTCAAATCATTCATGACAAGGAGCGCTTAAACCCCATAGTCGAGACCTCTGTATGTTTGTTTTGATAGCATGGGCTCTCTTCTTATTTTCTTTTCATGGAATCCATTCAGAATTATCCCTCCTACCTCTATCATCTAAAACCACAGTGAACTTTGGTTGCCCTCTGTTTCCATCCATTCAAACCATTATGGCCCCCGTCGTCCGAGTTGATCCAAATGGCTCCAAAACTTTGCTACTGTGTGATGACGTGAGTGAAGACCTTAAAAGTCAAGGTTGGGTTGTGTTTCTCAGAAAATTCCATGGTTATAACTTACAAGTGGCCCAAGAGTTCTCCCTTACATTCGATGGATGCAGAGCCAAAGTGGGCGATATTCAATTGGAAATCACAAAGGAATTTATGAGTGAGGCAACAAGCCTCCCCTTCACCGGCCAAAAATGGTTTAAAAATTCAAATATGGAAGAGGTACCATGGAGTCAATTCGTCACCTCCTAAAAAATTCAATGTTGTGACAAAGATATGCCACTCTTTCTGTTGAAGGATAGATGGCATGGTATATTGGCAGTGTTAAAGAAATTTGTTACTTGTGAAGGCCGCTATGGCCTCATCTTCCTTTACCACATAAGGTTACTCATGTATTTTATCAGTTTAAAATTAAACATGCTATTTTACTTATTAAGGAGCTTGTATAAAATGTCAAAGAGATATAAAAGACAGAAATTGGATTCCATCTTATTTCACCATGGGTTGATTAAGTTATTGTTAGTCCATCATCTGAAACTACTCAGTGACGATTGGAATGATTTCGTAACTCGCAATGGCTTTGTTATAGTAAACCCTGTAGAGACTCTAGTGGTTGATAAACCTATGCTAGAGAAACCTCTTTGTCCCTCCAGTGATAGGCCAGTTTTCTTGTGTGAAAACCCTTGTGAAAGGGCTACACCCGATCAATCTGTGTGTGAGCAATAGGATGTCAACTCCAAGCTTGTTAATATTCCTGAGTGTGAACAAGTCATCGACCCTAACCTTAACATCAAATCCACTAGTGGAAGCCCTTCCAAACAGTCAAAGAAAAATTGAGACATGCGAAGGTTTAATAACAAAAGGGTTGGGAGACTAATTTCAAGGAGACTACAAAATAGATCAAAAGCTCATGTGAGCTCGATCGAATCGATCAAGGTCCATGAGAGCTTTGATTTTGAGATTGAAAAATTCCTTGCAGTTGAAGACCCAAATCACTCTAAACCGGATCTTAGTCAAGCTTTTGATTATGTGAATAACTTGCCACTGTGTCTGAAGCACAACAAGGATTTTCCAAGAATTAAACTTTGTCAAAGGCCAACAGTGGATAGTGGTAGTGTTTTAACACACAGTCATGTGCTTCCTCAACCATTTTCCCCTGCTGCAAATTGTGAAGTGTGTTTACATTGGATAGGTCTGTATTACACAGACATTCCCATCCTTCGAGAAAAGATCAAGGCTCTTATGGCTCAAAACCTCTCATTAAAAATTGAAAACCGCGAGCTCAAGATCAATGCACCAAGAAAAGGAAAACGCTTGAAAAGGACTGGCAATATCATAATAAAAAACGTCGATAGTGTCGAGACTGTGATCAAATCTGAGATTTTGTGATTCAAATTTGGTTATCAGTTGAATGGTAAGATTGGTTTTTATCTTATTTGTACTTTTATTGTCATTTTTATAATTAATATAGAGTTATTTAGATTTATGTTGTCAATAATAAGACTAGCTATAGAATCGAGAGATTCTGTAGCCAAGTCAATTTTCATATAAAATT
The DNA here is from genome assembly GCA_010110895.2 of Picea sitchensis. Lineage (NCBI taxonomy): Eukaryota > Viridiplantae > Streptophyta > Pinopsida > Pinales > Pinaceae > Picea > Picea sitchensis. Next base: position 5,653 of record SNQJ01S0085840.1, on the reverse strand, counting down.
TGGAAAATGATAGTTAAATAAACATCTAATTTTCTTATTTTGTTTTCTTTTAGGATAGGATGTATCTTGTGGTGATTTCATAATATGGAGAATTGTCGGACTTAGTTGATTAGTCACCTCCTTTGGCTTATTCTGTAAATCAAAACAAAACTTGTATAATTTTGAAGATACATTTTGATATTGAGTGGATTTTTAGACCCTCTATTTTTGTAACTTTTAGATCCTTTTGAGATATGATCCTATCTTAGAATATAGGATGCTTAGCTTACCTGAACTCTTTAAATACTCTGTATTTTGTAATAGAAGACATCTTGACTGAGAGAAAAAGATGGACGATTAATTCCAGAACCTAATGAAATAGCATTCATGCATTTTGGCTTTAGCCTCTTGTTTATTAATGTTGTCATTTATGTTTTGTTAATGCTGCTACATATATAGATCTGATATATTTAGATTAAATGATCTATCATGTGCAGGATTGTTATATTAAATACCATCCATAATTTGCTTCTCAAAATATAAATGTTGTGATCATATTTTCAATTAAAATGATAGGGTTTATCTTTCAATTTTAATTGAAAAATGAAATGTATATGTTACTTTTAGATTTATCTTGTAGTAATCATGTATAATTATGAGATCATAGGTTTATGTTTGTGTCTCCGCTTCAGTCATTAAAACCCAAACTGCCAACATATGTTTTGGATTTATTTAGAACAGTCTTAAGGTTCATTGCAGGTTTCCCTCTTGGACGTGGTAGTTGGACATTCTCTAATCATGCAGATGCTTGGATACACATCACTAACTCACTAACAAGTTAGCTCATTTATATTTTTCTGTCATTTACTTATCACTTAAACTTGAATGTATGGTTCATCTTTTGACAATCCACACATTTATGTTCCATAGTATTTTTTCCATATTAGTTTAGATTTATAAAGGAAAAACAAAAAATATTTTTATGTGCTTTCTTTATCTGCTTCCCAGAAGTAATCATTTTCCACATTGATTTTCATAAGTTTCGATTAAAACTTAAAGTTTGTAAATCATTTACAAAATTAAGATTCGTATATCTTTTTCTTAAATATATCTACAACAGTTACATTATACATATGTACATATATCTATAGTGATTAGTAATTAGTTATTTATTTCATTTCTTGTATTTTATTCTTTTAGGACTTTTAGATTGGCTAATGGAGCCATTAAACCCATCGGAACAAGTTACACCAAAAGGCTTAGGCTATTTAGACAACCCCGAACCAGACTCGTTCTTCCAGTTGACAGACGGTCATTTTCACCCACCAACAAATGGTGCTAGAAGGAGGGACTGAATACAATTGATGGCGCGTGGAGGTCACAAAACTCCACCCCCACACACTCGCTCCCTCGTAGTAACACGTAGTCTCTCAGAAAACAATGTTACTTCCGAAAAAACAACTACCTCGAACGAAAATCTTGAAATTCCCGTTGAGCCAGTAACACCAAATCCTCAAGGGGCCGACGTACAAGAAATCGTTCGTTAGTCACTCTTAAGGACACATGATGCTTTGGCCTATATCAGACAACCTAGTAGGCCTCTCAATGAAATTTTAGATTTCCTGCATATCCGAGAGCAACTTGAAGGCACTGGTCTACGTTTAGATCCTTTAGGAGATAATACCATAAATCCTGACGATACCCCTACTCTTAGAGCCGGAGGATCTGGTATTCCACCTTCCCCACCTCATCCATCTCCTTACTCTTCAGGAGGAGGGTCATATGATGAAGGCAGTTCTTCATCTGAACCATATAAACCTTCGACACCACCTACACCCATGGAAAACCAAAACCTTGGCTCGATCAAGATGTTGTGGTTGTACCTAGACCCCAGTACCCTTTACCAAAACACCCGGAGAAATGGTTACCTAAGTTTGATCCAGATTCTAAACAAATCGCCAAGGATCACATAAATAAATTCATGCTAGCCATTAGACTACGAAGTGTAGAACATGAATATGCAGTATGTAGAATTTTTCCTTACACATTTGAGGGCAATGCCTCTACATGGTATTTCGTCCAACAACCTCACACCATTGTATCTTGGGACATATTTGAGACTTGTTTCCTAGAGAAGTTAGGAGATGATAATTCTTTGGAAGTCTTACTCATGGAACTTTCGAGCTTAAAGATGAACTCTAAGGAGAAAGTAAAAGATTTTAACCAAAGGTTCCTCACGTTAAAAAACCAAATCCCCACTAATTCAATGCCCGCAGAAAACCTTATTGTGGCATATTACACTAAAGCTCTAAACAATAATATAGCAATTTGGGTTAAAAGGTCTAAGAAGTCAACATTAATGGAATCCTTCGAGGAGGTGAGCCAAATCAAAAAAGATATTTTGAGCTTGAAAGATAATCTTAGTAATGAGGCAGAAATAACCCCATCTTCTAAGAAGAAAATAGAAATTCTTCCTAGGCCTCCCCAAACCAAAACCCAATCAGAAACCTCAGACTTAGAAAGTTTACAAAAATTCATCCAAAAATTATCAAATCAAGTCGTAGACTTGAGGAGATCGGTTGAAGAAGCATATTCGAGAAAAGGAAGTTACAAACCTCCTTTCAGAAAACCTTTTCCCCCCAACCGACCGAATTTGACCCCTGAGGGTCTGAATTTTGAAAGCTTGCAATACGCTCTGCAGACTATCCTTGAAGCACATGATAACTTAGTTCCCCTTGAGAATTCTGAAGACATGGTTGAAGAAGAAATAGCTGAAGAAGAGGAGTCATCTCCCAATATCTTTGGACATTTTTCTGACAGTATTTTTCAAGCCAATTTTTAAACTGACCATCCTTACAACACCACAAGCAAAACTCAGAGTAAATCCTCTTCCGAAATAAGTACTAATGTGCCTCTGAAACAATTTAAACAAGGTGAAACAAAACAGAATTTAGCAGCCCCAAGCTTAGAGGATGATTTGATTGAAGACCTAAAGAAACTTAGAGCTAATATTTATGTTTACGAACTTTGAAATTCCCTCTTCTTCTGTAGAAAATGCTTCAGAACATTGCAGAAAATAGTAAAAATAGCAATCTGAACAGCAAGAAAATTGCATAAATCAGTTCTAAAACAGCTCAAAAGGTCCCTGCTAAAACAACACATGAACCCCCAGATAAAAGGGATCTTAGTGAAAAAAATGTATCAAATGTAGATAAAGTAAGTTTAGGGACAGCGGCTAAAAATCAGCAGAATTCTACTGTTAATACTCGCAAAAATGTCCCACATTTCTTATTAACTTTTGAAATTTTCAATAGAAATGTACATAATTGCATGGTAGATTCTGACGCATCATCAAATGTGATGCCCTTGTCTATTTGCAAAAAAGTCAATGTTAAAGTTCAACCTTCTAGTCTTAAAATCATTCATCTCAATCAGACGAATGTTATGGTAATTGGTGAACTAAAGAATGTGCTCGTTAGGCTATCTTCTAATCCTAAGGTTCAGCAGATTATTAACATCATTTATTGACATCCCTGAGGTCTATGGTTTATTTTTTAGTAGGGATTGGTCCGAGCAACTGCATGGGTACTTTGCAACAGATTGGTCTCATTTATGGCTACCAGAAAATGGAAAACCAAACAAAATTAGGATTAACCGTGAATGTTACCTCAAGCACACCATCACATATTTGAATGATGCTAATGAACCATTTACTGCTTCCACTAATTCACTTGAAATGCAGGGAATGAACACCTTCTTAGGTAATTTCATGGTTGAAACCTCCCCCATCACCGATCTGAAACAACGGTCGGAACTCATGACATGTACCCAGACAACAGCTTTACCGAATGTGCCAAACACTGCCAACGAAGCTCACATATGGTCACTTTACTTCGATGGATCCAAATCCAAAGAAGGAGCTGGTGCAGGATGTGTACTCATCGACCTGGCAGGTAATAAAAAAATTATCATTTGTCGACTAGAGTTTGGATGTACAAACAACACCGCCGAATACAAGGCACTTTTGCAAGGACTCGGGAACGTTGTAGATATGAACGTAAAGAACTTAATGGTATTCGGTGATTTGGAAATTATGGTCAGGAAGGTAAGAAATTCCATACATTTCCTATCACCAAACCTGAAAATTTACCAAACTGAGGTATGGAATCTAATGCACAAATTTTCCGCATTTAACATCAATTCCATTCCTAGATTAATCAATTTTGAGGCTGATTTATTGGCTAACGTCGCTTCTAAACTTTTTCCCACAGAAGGTCTTTCTCTTAATGTATTTTTGATTGAGTTACTGTTCATACTATCCATTCCAGACAACGTCATTAATTGGAGAGTGTTTGATGATGATCAACAGATCATCAGCTTCTTGCAAATGGAGGATACCTTCCAAGCTGCAATTATCGATGAAGGTACTCACGATGAAAACCTTCGCAATTTCACGATAATATCAGAACCAAGGTATCTCGAATAAACATATGATTTTCTAAACTCTATTCCTAAATCCGTGGTAAGACTAGAGAAGTTTTATGATTTGCATGATAAATTCAGAAAATAAGAAAATTGTAAAACAAACAATTCTTCCTTGACTCATGAGAAAGTAAATCTAGGGACTAAAGATAATCCACAATACATCAATCTGGGAATGGGATGCTCCGAGCAAGAGAAGTCCACTTTTATAAAATTGTTTAGGGAATTCAAGGATGTCTTTAATTGGACATACGATGATTTGAAATCTTTAGACCCTAATATAATACAACATATCATCCCTATGAAACCCCAGACTCAACCTTTTCAGCAAAAGATGAGAAAGATGCACCCTAAGTTGGAACCAACATTCAAGAAAGAACTAAATAAATTATTGAATGCAAATATAATCTTCCCAGTAAGACACACACAATGGGTGTCTAATCTGGATCCTGTAAGGAAGAAAAGTGGCGAAATTTGACTCTGTGTCGATTTTCGTAACTTCAATCGAGCATCTGACAAAGCAATTATCTTGTTCCTCCAATGGAAAAAATTCTTTAGCAGGTATCTGGCTCCGAAAGACTATCACTGCTAGACGGTTTTTTGGGATACAACCAGGTCCTCATGTCTCCCCCAGACCAATTAAAAACCACTTTTCGTACCCCATGGGGTACTTACACCTACAGGAAAATGCCTTTTGGGATTATAAATGTCGGGGCCACTTTTCAAAGAGAAATGGATATTTCTTTTTGTGGTCTCATAAACCAATCCGTAGTGGTCTATCTTGATGACGTTATTGTTTTCTCCAAAAACAAGAAAGATCACTTGTCTCACCTTAGGTCTGTCCTAGAACGATGTCGCAAGTATGGCATATCTCTCAACCCTAAGAATTCTATCTTTGTAATGGAACAAGGAAAACTTCTCAGATTCATAGTATCCCTTGATGGGATGATCATCGATCCCGAAAGAACTCAATCCATTGCCAAACTTCCTCCCCCCTCCCCCAAAATATCTATGCAATCTTTTTTAGGCCAGATCAACTTTGTCAGAAGGTTTGTCCCAAGTTTCTCAGAAATGGTAAGGCCATTGAAAAAATCAATTAAAAAGGATGTTCAGTATCATTAAGGACCACAGGAAAATCAAGCTTTTGATTCCATCAAAAAATCCATAGTGGAGGCCCCTTCCTTGATGAGTC
>SNQJ01S0085839.1:116005-136290 GCA_010110895.2 Picea sitchensis | reverse complement strand
CTTCTGTCCAAACGACTCGGTGTTCTCCCTCCTGAACTTAACTTCTATGAGATGATTTCGATCTCCGTCTCCTTTTGAGCACTTCAAAGGTGTTATCCTTCTCGAGCTTTCACTTGTAAACTCAAGCTTCCCAAAAGGATCCCTGCTCGCACTCCTTGCGGCAGACTTTCAAATAACCTCTGGTTATTTGAGTCTTCGACCCTGTGCACTCTTTGCAAGAGTGGTCCTTCAACCTTCCTTCTGGATTTATAAAATCCAAGGCTTTAATTGGCCTGCGCACACCTTGCACGGCTCTGTGCTTCACCTGCACTTCAGCTGGTATGAAAACAACGGTATCTCTCCTGAGCTTTCTGAGATAAAACTCAGACCCTCATCAATGCACACCTTGCGGACGTTCGCTGCACTCCTTGCAGGAATTCTCAGGAAGAGAAACAATTGAAACTCATTCTTCTCCTCTCTCAGACTTCATACATTCAACATGAAATCGCACATAACACAGCATTGAAACAAATGCATAACAAGGAAACAAATCAACTGTAAACATACCATTCAACAAATGTAAACAGTAAGCATCCTAACACCATGAAAATTGAGTCAAAGCTTCATATATTAACTCAAGTGCTCCTGTACATGGGTTCTTCTCTACAACTCTCTGTTACAGCTCTACAACTTATGAATTCCGAATGATCATCCAAAAGTTACTATGATACAAGGGTGAGGGTGTTTATATCCGTTTTCCCTCCTATACTTCTAAACTGTCTAATCTAACATTCATATCTACCTACTTTACATTCATTATGCATAAATGCCTCTACATTTCTACAGATGAGAGCAATGCTCAAGATTTGTTTACAACATCTAGTCATAAATGTAAGTACGCTTCCCTTAGCTATTACATTAATGTCCATTCATTAATCTTCAAACATTTCAAAATGTGCGTTGGTGCTTTTCCAGCTGTCTCCCGCTTTTACGTTGCTTGGCTGGCTGCTTATGATTCTCCTGCATTACTATGTTAGGATTTTATAATCCTAGGGAATCTTTATGATTCCTGGACAAATCTCGAAGGTTCGGTACAGACGGTCTGTTAGAGTACCACGTTGTAGCTCCGTTAGGATTTTATATCTTAAGGAATCTTATGATTCCTGGGCAGATCCCGAGGGACTGTAAGAGTACCATAAAATGTTGTTGTTACACCTGCCTCATTCTGTTGCTATATGATGATGATGATGTTATCTCAACCTCGTGCTGGTGATGTTGTTGCTCCAACCTCATGCTGTTGATGATGTTGTTGTTCCAACCTCGTGCTGTTGATGATGTTGTTGTTCCAGCATTGTGCTGTTGTTAATGATGTTGTTATCTTAGCTTTGTGCTGATGTTGTTAACTCAACTTTGTGTTGATGATGTTGTTGTCTCAACCTCGTGTTGATGTTGTTCTTATCTCATCTTTTTGTGCTGATGATGTTGTTGACTCAGCTTCATGCTGATGATGTTGTTGACTTAGCTTCATGCTGATGATGTTGTTGTATTAGCCTCATGCTGATATTGTTGTTGTATCAGCTTCGTGCCGATGATGTTGTTTCAGCCTCATGCTGCCGTTGATGATGGTGTACCAGCCTCAGGTTGGTGATGTTGTTGTTATACTAATTGATGTTGATGTTTCAGCTTCATCCTATTGATGGTGATGCTACTCCAACTCCTTGCTGTGAGAGATGATGATGGTGCTATTCCAGGTCCATGCTGTGAATAATGATGAAGATACTATTCTAGCTCCATGTTGTGAACGATGATGTTATTGATGATGAGAAAAACTTTCGATGATTTATAGTTGTGCCAGTCAGTGTTCCAGATGCTGATAATGTTGTTGCCCTCTCCCTCTCTTGACGATGTTGTATTGTAGAATACCCTTCTTGTTAATGGGGAGTGTTGAAATATTGTAACTGCGAAGAATATTCTAAATATAATTGAGTTATTATTGTATAGATCAATCCCCTTTTGTGGATTGATCATGTCGAGACTTATGTGTGACCAAATCCCCTTTTGTGGATTGGTCAAACCATGTTTATATGGTGCTAATTAAGAAGTTGGCCCCTAGGGATAATTAAAGTGGTTTTAACCACTAGTTGAAGAAGTCGGCCCTACTTGGTGAAAAGACACAACCCTAGTGTCTATCAGCTAGTTTAAATAAGAGAGGATGATGCCTCATTCTATCACTCACTCAGTCACTCATCTAGTGCTCAAGTTTTGGAGATAACTGCAGTTGCCAGAAGAAGGAGAGAGAGGCGCATGCTTAGTCTTGGTTGTTCTTGGTGGTTTTGTCTTTTATCTTGGCATTGTATTGGCAATCTATATTAAGGAAGTTTTTGCTGGGTTTTCTCCCCCATGAGGGTTTCCCAGGATAAAATGCTGAGTATCTTGTGATTGTGTTTCTCTCAGTGATCCTGCTTATGCTATTATTGTCTAGTAAATTGAAAAGAACTTAATAGTAGCTCTAAATTTAACATGATCTTGTATATCATAAAGGGATTTAACATGGTAAACCCAAAGGAATTATATCAATGCCCATAAATGACCAAAGTAGGTCAATGGGTCTTGAAATTACATCGAACATAATATAAAAGAACTAGGGTAAAAAGAACTCTAGGGACTTAAAATGTAACTAAACACTAGGATGTACAAATTGACAAATGTACAAAGTAACTATAAGATCCAAGTATATGTACAAATTTCATTTAAGGAAAGTGAAGGCCAAAGTTGGAAACCAACACAGAAGATCGGTGTTGTCACATGTATATATCAATGCTCAAAATGAAAGTAGAGCCACTGATTGCTTCATCATCCACTACTCTGATAGGACCAGTATCTGATCTAATAATATACATAGCAGAATGCTTAGGCAAGGGGGATAGGGTGGACAATCGTTGGAGGAGGTAGGGTGCTTCTCCTAGCATCCAAATCTGGCCATCCTACGGAAGTAGAAAGGAAGTTGGTAATGCAGTCCTATCTACTTGTTCTGAGATCTGGGCAAAGGGAATTGATGGTCCTTGATGTCAGGTAGAGCAGATCTAGAACTCTTGGAATGATGGTAAGGATATTGTGGTACTTTGGTAGTAGAACATTGGGAATAATGCTTCTCATTAACTCGCTTTTGTTTGTGTGTAATGACAATATCTAAAGGGTGTTTGGCACCCTTGACGCCTTGGATGGGCCGAAGGAAGGGGATGATCAACTTGTTAGCCATAGGGTTGGTCCCAAGAGTTTCCTGCAAAGTTCTACATCTAAAGGTGACAATTTCTCATAGGAAGAGGGATGAACATTTGGTTAAGGGAAGAAGGTGGATAGAGAGCATCTAGAGTCTCTATACAAATAGTGGTAGCTCTCCCTTGGATCTCATAATAGACGAGGCATAAAAAAATCAAGTGCTCCTCATTTTCCACTTCTTTGAGAGAGAAGAGATGACATACCCTCTTGTCATGAGGAATTTGGTGGTTTGTCTTAGCTGACAATTAGTGGGAGCAAAACTCTCATTTCATCAAGGGGGATCCTCAGGCTCTACGACCAATGAGGCTAGAGATAGTTAGGTCCAATGATGGTGCCATCGACAATTTGTAGGAAATACTATGTATAGAAGGCCATTTTGGGGCCAAGAGGTTGTGGGGGAGAGGTCTAAGTAATCTGGTTGTGTTAATGTTTGTAGCATCTAACAAGTACTTCCGCATAGGTCTAAGTGTCTATCCCTGTGGAAGTCATCCAAAGCCTTCAACCTTAGTAATTTACTTTAACTAAAAGAATTATTAAAGCAATTTGCTTTTTATAATTAAAGTGAGTTTAATTTAATGAAATGCTAAGGTTATTAGCATTAGTGAATTAAATGAATCTTAGCCATTGATCTCAAGTGAGGTGAAATCTAATCTCAACCGTTAATCACTTTGGAGATTAGGGTTATGTTTGATTTGATCATAACTCAAGATTATAAAAGCAAGGTTAGGTGAAGGAGAAAGACATCCACTTGAAGAGAAAAAGTCTTTTGCTCAAGTGCTTGAGTCACAAACGACTATGACGGGATCAAGGACAAGAGCAAAGAAGGACTTTTGCTCAAATGCTTGAGTCATGAAGGATTGTGATTCAAGGGGATCTTAGCAAAGGTGAAGGACTTTCATCTAGAGATCAAGTCCAAAGGAGGAAAGTGCAAGTAGTGCAACAAGGAGAAGAAAACCCAGCAACCAGAAATCGAAGGACAAATTTTGGGGGAGTAGATTTGAGGTACCAACGGACAGATCTAGTAGATTTGAGGTACCGGTTGATAGATCTAGCAGATTTGAGGTACCAACAACCAAATTTAGTGCAGATTTGAGGTACCAACAGACAGATCTATAATACTAGTGGATAGATTTAGTGCAGATCTGAGGTACCAACAGACAGATCTAGCAGATTTGAGGTACTGGCGSACAGATCTAGTGCAAATATGAGGTACCAACGGATAGATCTGCTAGATCYGAGGTACCAACAGGCAGGATCTAGCAGATCTAAGGTACCAACGTATAGATATAGTGCAGATATGAGGTACCTGTAGATAGATCTAGTAGATCAAAGGTACTAGTAGATAGATCTAGCAGATCTGAGGTACCAACAGGCAGATCYAAGGTACTGCCGGATGGATCTAGTAGATCTGAGGCACCAACAGGCAGATCTGAGATACCATCGGACATATCTAGTAGATCTGAGGTCTGAGGTACTAGCAAGCAGATCTAGCAGATTTGAGGTCTAAGGTACTAGCAAGTAGATCTAGCAGATTTGAGGTACCGACAAATATATTTAGTGTAGAGTTGAGGTACCAGTGGATAGATCTAGTGCATATCTAAGGTATCAACAGGCAGATCTTGCAGATCTCAGGAGGAGCAGGTAGATCTTGTAGATCTGAGGACCAACATGCAGATCTGAGTGTCCACCAGCCAGATCTGAGTAGATTGGGTAGAGGGTTCTTTAGGGCCAGAGTTGACAGGTTTGTTGTAATTAGTATTTTTCCTCAGCAGGCCATTTTTCTTCTAAGGGAGCCCTTGTATGCTTGGAGTCATTATTAATGAAAAGCTGATTTGAAGGGCATAATTTCTGTGTGCATGTGTGGAGTTTGGTTTCCAATTTGCTTTCGATGTTTTATTTATTTCCAACCAATATATTTTATTCTGTGTGTTGTAATTTAATTATCAACAAGGAAAAACACAAGGTAGTAGTTTATGTTGAAATATTGTAACTACGAAGAATATTCTACTTATTATTGAGTTATTATTAAATAGATCAATCCCCTTTTGTGGATTGATCATGTCGGGACTTATGTATGAGCAAATCCCCTTTTGTGGATTGGTCAAACCCTAATTAAATGATGCTAATTGAGAAGTCGGCCCCTAGGGCTAATTAAAGTTGTTTTAGCCACTAATTGAAGAAGTCGGCCCAACATGGTGAAGAGACACAACCCCAGCGCTCCTTAGCTAGTATAAATAAGAGAGGATAGCTCCTCATTCTCACACTCACTCAACTCACTCATCTAGTGCGCAAGTTTGAAGGAAGCTGCAGTTGCCAGTTGCTAGAAGAAGGAAGAGAGAGGCACATTGCTTAGTGTTGGATATTCTCTAGTGTTTTGGTTTATTGTCTTGGCATTGTATTGGCTATCTATATTAAGGAAGTTTTTGCTGGGTTTTCTCCCCCGTGAGGGTTTCCCAAGATAAATGTTGTGTATCTTGTGATTGTGTTTCTCTCAGNGTGTTGGATATTCTCTAGTGTTTTGGTTTATTGTCTTGGCATTGTATTGGCTATCTATATTAAGGAAGTTTTTGCTGGGTTTTCTCCCCCGTGAGGGTTTCCCAAGATAAATGTTGTGTATCTTGTGATTGTGTTTCTCTCAGTGATCCTGCATATGCTCTTATTGTTTAAGTAAATTGAAAAGAAACTTAATAGCTACTCTAAAATTAACATGGTATCAGAGCTAAGTTGAAGAGAGAACCTTTCACCGGATAAGCAAAAATGTCACTTTGATGTACAATAAAATTAGGGTTTTTTGTTGGAGAAGAATTTCAGCCTAAAAACCATCAAGGAAAGTGTGCCCTAGCCTAGCGAACTCATTGGTAGCTTGAGCGCACCTTTTCAGTGGACATAACTCCCAGAAAGTGAAGCCCTAGTTTTTGGTTGGTACCAAAAAACTAGAAAACCAGGAAACCAATACCAGAAGGACCAGTCCAGAATGGCGCAGGTCAAGTTTTAAGGGGTAAAACTTGAAATTTTTGAAATCAGACTGATCCAGCCTACTCGTCTCAGCCTAACGCATCTAATCCCTAGATTAGAATTCCAAAATTTGAAAGTTGAAAAATCAGGGTTTCCTCATAAAATCCTAAGTTGATGTTACAGTTGCAGTACCAGTTGCAATATCTGTTACAGTTGTAGTGCCAGTTCCTTCATGCCAGTTGCAACACAAGTTGAAGTTGCAATACCAACTGCAGTACCAGTTGTAGTGAAAGTTTTTGTGAAGTGTTGGGACCATTGCCCTAGTGCACCTTACCATAGCAAGATACTATTAGAGGTATGTACTTACATATGTTTAAAATGAATTATTATTCTAAAGGGTACTTGCAGGAGAAGGGATCTTTTGTCATAGATCCAAAAGGATCTCAGATCCAACACATTCAGAGGAATAATGCACCTCAAGTTTGATCATTTTATATGCATCTATTCGTTATGACATTATCTTGACATCTAGGTTGTATGTTGAAGCTATGAACATCATACTAACCCTTGGTCAAAATTAAAAACAAGTTATTAGATTGAGATTAGAGTTTATTCTATAACTTAGACTTCTGTCAAGATATCATATTGTCTTAGTACAAAGGACAGGTTGAAGAAAACACTTGTCATCTTGAGTGAAGGAGACTTGAAAGAAAAGCAACACACCCATTCTTGTGGACAAGACTCCAGGTTCCAGGTTTGATTGATTAAGTTGATAAGATTCAAAGTTGCACATGACAAGTTGATAACTACCTCATTACAAGTAAACACTATAGTTGAGGTAGCAATCTTTGAAAAGTATTGTACTTGGTAGCATGTGACCATATTGAGATGAATGCTTATTGTAAACATTTACCCGAATATAACTAACATCTCCTCTAGGAGAAACTTCTTGTTTTACCACCAGGTTACCATGGAGGAATGATTGATCACAACGCTAGAAGAGTTTTGCTCTAATTTTGTATCGTATCTCTTACTTTTGACTCTTGTTTTAGGCAGGTCACAAGTAATAGCTCTAGAGGAGCCACTGTGATGATTGTTCTCACTATTGTTTTATTATTGTAAAGAGTACTACTCGTGTTTGTTGTTTCCCCCTTGTTGATCTTGTTTCAGGTCAGAGGTGATAACCTTGAGGAAGCTATAGTGTTGGTTGCAGAAGGCAACAAATTAGATAAGACATGAAGCTGACTATGTACATGTTCATATGTGTACCATAGAAGATGAAGAAGAAGCTATTTTTGAGATACATAGTATCTCATATGGAGATAAATTGTAAGAAGTAGAAGGCTCCAAAGATGATCGAACATTAAGTAGACTTGATCAAAGAATAATGAATCCACCTTGGCATGAAGCAGAACTAGTTTGAAGTTTGACTCAGCTTTTCATATTAAGACTTGGTATTCAACACCAAGTATATCCTGAAAATACTATGAAGTTGTTGTAAGCTCAAAAGAAATCAAGATTCAGAGTAAGCCTGATCTCATAAAGGATCAGATGAAGGGACATCTTCCAGGACTGGAAGACAGATGCCATGAGAAGACTAGATCGTAGCTCCAGAGACTTCTAAGAGATATGAAATCTCTTGGGAAGATTCCCTTGTTTTAGTGATAGAGAAGGAAGCCAGTCAGAAAGATTGGGATATGGATTTTTCCGTGAGACTAGAAGGGAAGTCAGTGTTGACCTCCAAGATTGATCTAACATATCAAGCATGTTGTAGATGTACAAAGCCTGATGTGTGTCTAGAGGATTCTCCCAGCAAGAGGGAGAAGACTACGACGAGACGCTTACTCCAGTAATCGAAGAAATAGTTCCAGTATTCATGAAGACAACCATAAGAACCATGACAGTATGAGATTCAGGGGGAGCAATCCCCATATTTGAGAATTGAGTTATCTCCAGTGCCAGTCGGTGTAGTACATGAGTCAGGTCATGAAGACATGACTACAATAATAGATAGAGTTACCTCCATGAAAGAAGAAGAACTACCTTCAATATCAGTTATTGAACCACTTTCAGTTCAGATGAAGTTATTGTTGTGATAAAGTAGAGGAGTTACTCTTAGATTTCAATAGTCACAGTGAGAATGGAGCAGTCATTCTCAGCTTCAGAACAACGGCAGGTGCAGAGTCCCAGTTCCAGAGGAACAGTTGCAGAGAGAGTAGAGGGCATACTCTCAGGTTGAAGGAAGCTCTGTACGTGTTGAAGCAATCTCTTAGAGCTTGGTATGGCAGAATTTACAGTTTCTTGACGAGCTTGGGCTTTACCAAGAGTAAAGTTGATTCTAACCTTTACTTGAAGGTTATGAATGATGAGCTAGTGATGTTGCTACTATATGTAGATGATTTATTCTTGTCAGATGAAGAAAAGCTCATCATAGATTACAAGAAGAAGCTCGCTATAGAGTTTGAGATGAAACACCTAATGCCCTATTTCCTATGTCTTGAAGTTTGGCAGAGCCCAGAGAAGATCTTCCTTAACCAAGGGAAGTATGCAGTTGAAATACTGAAGAGGTTTGATATGTTGGAGTGTAAATCCATGAATACACCCATGGAAACAAAGTTGAAGCTCTTGGTTGATACTTTGTCAGAATTGGTTGATGCTACGTTTTATAGACAGATCATTGGATCGTTGATGTATCTGAAAAATACGAGGCTAGATATATGTCTTGCTGTGAACACCTTGAGTCAGTATCTGGTAGAGCCCAGACGTGTTCACCTTGTTGCTGCAAAACATGTGATGAGATACCTTAAAGGTACGTTGGACTTGGTCTCTTCTACAATGGAGATCAAGACTTCAAACTGATTGGTTATACCGATTGAGATTGGGCTGGAAGTGTTTTGGACAGAAAGAGCACTTCGCGATGTTGTTTCAGTCTGGGGTCAGCCATGACTTCATGGCAGAGTAGGAAGCAATCTAGTATTGCTCTCAACATGGCAGAAGCGAAATAGATTGCAGCATGTTCCGCGAGTTGTGAAGCCATATGGCTACAGAAGTTGTTGCCAGGTCTATTTGATCTGGAGATGGAAGCAATCGTGATTCTATGTGATAACCAGAGCTGTATAAAGATGACAGAGGACCCTGTGTTCCATGACAAGTTGAAGCACATCAAAATCCGGTATCACTACATTTGTGATATGGTGTAGAGGGGAGTTGTTAAGCTCCAATAAGTTGGCACATATGAGCAGATTGCAAATGTGTTGACGAAGCCTCTGTTTCGTGTAATGTTTGAGCACTTTCGAGACAAGCTTGGTATAGTCCGAAAGGACCTCCTTCAAAAGGGGGAGTGATGCTGATGATACTATGGTATCCTGACCAACAATAGGTAGCTCAGTTAGGATTTTATATCCTAGGGGACTGATTATCCCTGGACAGATCCCGAAGGTCTAGTAAGGACGGTTTGTCAGAGTACCTGTGCATGTATATGCTAGCTGTGGTCAGTAGTGGTAGCTTCGTTAGGATTTTTATAATCCTAGGGAATCTTATGATTCCTTGGCAGATCCCGAAGGTTCGGTAAGGACGGTCTGTCAGAGTACCACATTGTAGCTCCGTTAGGATTTTATAACCTAGGGAATCTTATGATTCCTGGGCAGATCCCTAGGGACTGTAAGAGTACCGCAAAATGTTGTTGATACACCTGCCTGATTCTATTGCTCTATGATGATGATGATGATGTTGTTGCTCCAGCCTTGTGCTGAGATGATGTTGTTATCTCAGCTTCGTGCTGATGATGTTGTTATCTCAACTTCGTGCTAATAGTGTTATCTCAGCTTCGTGTTGATGATGTTGCTACTTCAACTTCATGCTGAAGATGTTGATGATGATGTATCAATCTTGTATTGATTGATGATGTTGTATTAGTGTTATACTAATTGATGTTGATGTAGAGAATAATGATGATGATACTATTCCATCTCCATGCTATGAATGACGATGATGATACTATTCCAGCTCCATGATGTGAACGATGATGTTATTGATGATGAGAAAAACTTTCGATGATTTATAGATGTGCTAGTCAGTGTTCCAGATGTTGTTGATGTTGCTTCCCTCTCTCTCTCATGATGATGTTGTATTGTAGAATACCCTTATTATTAAGGGGGAGTGTTGAAATATTGTAACTGTGAAGAATATTCTACTTATTATTGAGTTATTATTAAATAGATAAATCCCCTTTTGTGGATTGATCATGTCGGGACTTGTGTATGACCAAATCCCCTTTTTTGGATTGGTGAAACCCTAATGAAATGATGCTAATTGAGAAGTCGACCCCTAGGGCTAATTAAAGTGGTTTTAGCCACTAATTGAAGAAGTTAGCCCAACATGGTGAAGAGACACAACCCTAGCGCTCCTCAGCTAGTATAAATAAGAGAGGATAGCTCCTCATTCTCACACTCACCCAACTCACTCATCTAGTGCGCAAGTTTGAAGGAAGCTGCAGTTGCTAGTTGCCAGAAGAAGGAAGAGAGAGGTGCATTGCTCAGTGTTGGATATTCTCTAGTGTTTTGGTTTATTGTCTTGGCATTGTATTGGCTATCTATATTAAGGAAGTTTTTGCTGGGTTTTCTCCCCCATGAGGGTTTCCCATGATAAATGTTGCATATCTTGTGATTGTGTTTCTCTCAGTGATCCTGCATATGCTATTACTGTCTAAGTAAATTGAAAAGAAACTTAATAGATGCTCTAAAATTAACAATTTATCTAGGTGTTGGGAATTGAGATTCTAACAGGATGTATTGCCAATAAATATCATCTCTAATTGCTTTATTGATCACAACCTTGAAGGGAAGAATACAAGGAGGGGTGCCCAAGGAGTTGAATTGGGGAAGTTGATTAATAGAGAAATCTCAATTCCTCTCAGCAAAATTCAGCCTCACCAACAGTTGTAAGACCCAACCTCTTTTGGCCTTGTATAGCCTGTATGACCTGTGCAAGTTTGGCTGTGTATGACTTCTTCTTGAACTGGCTGGTACAACCTGTTTTCGGCCTCTGCTGGCTGAATAATTGAGCCTCTGTACGACCCTGGTGCAACAACAAAGTTTGGCCACAACTTGGCTTGTTCACTCTGCCTAGAATGCCCTCTTCCTTGGCCTCCTTCGCTGCCTAGAACTGCCCCTTTGCTTCAGCTGCCTTCTCCTCCCCAAGCACACTTGCCTTAACTGCTAACTCTAGCGCAAGAGCCCTCTTCCTCTCACTTGCTCAACCTCACAAACAAGAAAAAATTGTGTCCTTCACATCCTCAACCCCTTCCTTTATCCTCCCATCAGCCTCCATCTTGCCTTGAGATGTGTGCCCATCCTAGCCTTCGATGGCTCAGATTGAGGCGCCTCCTTTGGGCTAGACTCCACACTCCACTAAGTGGTGCACCCCACTTAGATAGGGTCTCACAAGGCACTCACTAGCTCATGAGGTGCACCCCCCCTTCCTGGGCCCCACAATCCACTCAAGACTGAAATTTTTGCTGATTGTCGAATTCAGACTTAGGCTAAGATAATAAGGATGATCCGGGTTGCTTTATGTGTCCATGAACTAGCCTAGGACACTTAGGCCTAGCTGAGACACCTACCATTGTCATCTGTAAACATCATTGTCAACTGTAAACAATTTGTCACCCATGCTATCACAACATCTCGATCCAAAGAAGAATGATGATCTGTGAATACAAAGGAATATAACCTTGGAACAATAGCAACCTGCCAAATTCCAACATTCTCCAAATCAACATCTCGGGCCAAAATCAACAAACATCAAATCATGAGCTGTCTAGGATATCCGGCAAAGATAATCGTAATTCCATACAAGATCAAGACAAGTGTATCACATATATCAAAGGCACAAAGATAGAAATCTACGCAAGTCAACTCCTCGATCGTGGAAAACCAAGCTTGTGGTATGGGTAACAACATACGCAAGGCCATCAACATGAAAATCCCTCTCATGTGCCTTAAATCCTTTAGAAATTGAAACAACTTGAACTAGTTCAACTCTCTAATCTTGGGAGAATCCTGAAGCAAGAGTAACATCATGGGCAACTCCCTCCATTTGAGAGAATCCATGGGAAATTCCTCAGTTTGAGAGAATCCATTGACAACTCTCTCTATCTGAGAGAATCCATCGACCTTGTCCTTGTACTCTAAAAAAATGTTATCAGAACCGAATACTGGACCAAACTGGTTGACCCCAAAAGAACACATATATATTCATGTGCATCCATATGAATCCAAACCATTTATACACAAATATGCAAAGTTTCTCATTTATATAGCAAGTAAGAGTGCATATAACCAAAATAGCACCGAGTGCAATCCATCTCTAAACCAAAATACATCAACAATGAGGCTTTAAATGGCCTTTAGAGTTGAAAAAAATAACGCTACAACAAATAGCTACATATCATCAAGATCATGATTCATTACCTATATTAGGATCCTCATCATTAGTGTCACCCTCTAAGCATTAAAATAAGATATAAAAAGCTTAACATGCCTAATAAGTGAGTTTACTTGAGTGAAGGGTACATTTTTACTAGGGACATGACACAAGAGTTCAACAATCAATGTCTCACCAACATCGAGGTTCATAGAGTGCTTGGTGCTCTTGATTAAATGCCAATTCCATACCCTCATAGATGATAGAATCGAGTGGAAACGTTGCAATCCTGCCAATATTGAAATCCCTGAAACTGTTAAGTTTGATGAATTTTGAATGGGACCTAAAATTCTACTTTCTCCATATGAAGTCCAATGACGTTGGAACCACTCTCAAACATCCTGAAACAATTAATGGTAATGTTAAAATTTTAAGTAAAAGGATGAAAATGAAAGATGAAGGAGAATGTCATATTACCATTACCCTAGGGTTAGGTAATAGGCCCCCTATATTTGTAAAAAAAAATTGAATTTTGTGGGTCCATGACGTGTCGTACGGATGCTGTACTGAACCGACTGGTTCTCTATCGAACCAACCAGTTCGGTGAAAATGGTTGGTTTAGTACTGAATCGACCAAAAACAGTTCTGTGCCACTAGTTGGCCCGGATTTGCCTCCAAACTGGTTAAACTGGTTGGTTTTTCCAAACCGGAAGGGTTTTAGTAACACTGCTCTACAATACTCCCATTAGCTACAAATCTAGAATCTCTCTCAACATCATCTTCCATCAAGGTATCACACCTCTTCTCCTCAAGATTACTGGAAGGAAGATGGATGGTGTTATCACTCCAAGAGTCTTTCCCTGACTGTAAAGGGAACGAGCTTGGTAACTTAAAAATGATTTGAATAATGTATAAACTGGATCAAGTTGGATGACTTGATATGCTCTCATTCACTCATAACACATGGATACACTCAAAAGTACTCGACCAAGCATCACTCTAGTACGGAATAGTTCACTGATAGTTTCTCGAGGAGGCTTAACAGGGTATTTCGACTCAATGGTATGTTTAAATCATCGCCTACGTGGTGTGTTTAAATAAATGTCTTCAAATGGCATTATTCCAAAATAAAATGTCACTTTCCGTCGCTGTTGGAGGTAGGTTATCATATTATCAGGTAAAAAAAAGTTGGTTATAACTTACCTTCAGGTGAGATCACCTCTATTTATTTCCCTCAAATAGCTAGAAGGAAGGCCTTCAACTATACTTGTTCAGAAAGTTTGATTAAGATGTGGACATGTGAAGAATGCTCATCATATCAGTAGAATCACATACACAGTTGCACATGTGAATGACCAACTATAACAGGCAGAATTTGCTTATAAGCTTAGTATATCAATGAAGAGATGAGATGACAGTCATCTGACATTAGATATACATAAAACAATGCACACGACATTTACTCATAAACATGGAAAAGATAAGAAATGGAAAAACTGAACAATCTGTAGTGAAAGAAGCTTCTGTTTCAATATTTATTCATAATGTCTCTAATACAGGAATAGTAGCCAAATCTTCAAAGTCCCCCCTTTACTGTCTTGTGATCATTGGCTTTATAACCTTTACATATAAAACTGAGATCCCATAAAGAAGGATCGAAAAGCTAATAATAGCATATGATCAAATCAGATTACAAAAAATAGGATCAAATCCTATCTTAAGGGAGTCAAACCCTATCCAAAATCTGTGGTCTTCGACAGCTGCTCTGTATACTGGAGGCTGGATACATCTGGTGGAAGCTTCTTTAACATCTGGGACTCATACCTCGTTTTCCTCAACCAAAGACAGAGTTCTAATAGATCTTGCCTTCCTCTTTGTTAGGGAAATCCCTCGTTTGTAGCGGTACATGTGTAAAAAGGTTGACAACTGCTACAAACAACTGTAGAAAGTCATTTAAACAAAACTACTTACAACTTTGATTGAACCCTGACTTGTAGCTTGATATCTTCGTCTTCTGAACTTATGAGGCTGCCTCCAAATACTATGATACTATTCAGCATTCGTATCATTGTATTTTTACTTGATTTCTATATCACTGTGCATATGCATTTGAATATTCATTTAGGCTTAGCACATACATTTGCATAAGTGATATGTACAGGGTCTTAGCATCATCTGATTTCTGGATAGGATCTGCTATCTAAGTTTTCATATTCATACTCTTATTTCTTTAGGCAAAACAGAGTATAAGCAAGGTAAGGTGACTGAGTTCCTGTAGGTTAAACTGACCACATTGATTTAGCCAAAACAGCACCTTTTGACTTTGCCAATCAAAGGATCTCTTGAATCCATCAACTTTTCTTTCCCATATATGAATCCAGATTTTATTGGAAAAACTGAAACAGGCAGCCTTATGGGGTGGCCTGGACTGGCATTAGAAAATGGGAAACTCGTGTTTCACTTGAAGAATCATCATCATCATTGTGACTATGGCCATGATCATGGCTAATTTGCCTCTGCAAATTAAAATGATCAGAATGTCACCGTTCGGTCTGTCCCTTACTCAGAGCAGCATTCAACCAACTATATCAGTACTAAAAACACCCTCAGTACGTTTGATTTGTTTGCCAGCAAAGATCTGAGTAAATAATTTATTTGCAGCAACAAAGGAATAATCAATTTAGTTCATGCACTTCAAGATCTATCTGGTTGTCCTTCAGCAATAGTGTGATCTTGGTTTCTCTCCCAAACCAAAACTCATGAACCAAAACCTCTTGACCTGTGAAAACGTGCTTTAATGGTAATGCCCTTTGCATTTCACCTCTGGTGCATCGTGAGGGTAAATAGAAGATATAAAAATGAAGAAACCCTTAATATATTTGTGCAGTCACAGTTCTGCTTTACAGAGGCTTGTCCATTGACAATTGCAGCAGCCTCCCCTTTCATATTCAAGCAGTGCCTTTCAACGATGAGCTTTTTCTGCAAACACCAAGGGTGATCTCGAGGCAACCCAAGGCTCTGTCCGTTTCTCTGACCACTACTTACACTGTTAAACAAAGCAATGATCTATCAATGAGATCTCTGCTTTGTTATATCATGCTCCATTAACAAAGGGTTTATTTGGTGGTCTGCAAATTCTTTGATAAAAATTCGATACTTGTACAGTCTTTGGCACCATTGCCTTGACACCTGCTCATTACACCTGGCAGCTGTCTGTGTATTGAGTTTTCTTTTTTTTTATTTGCTAAATGCTAAATCCCGCATGCACTAAGGAATTCAGAATTTGTGAACTTTATATGTGCAAATGCTCACATGATATATTTGATGAAATGAGTGATGTCGGGCTTGGCAATTGCGCTGGGTTTTAGTGTTGACTTGTGGCTCGGCTTGTGTTGAATGCGCTTTGATATGTAGACTTGGGGTTTGGCATATGTGATATGACTTAGCTTAGGATTAGACCTAGTTCACTTGAGCACACACCACTTTTTGGAAAATATATTTTCTTTTTGCAAATCTAAAGAGGCGTAAAACTAGGGTTTTAGGCAATACTAACAAAGCTTTTGGAATGCAGGTCAGAAGGCAAAGACCATAGTATCCTTTTGCAGAAGATGAATGGGCAAAAATTGATCAATGAAAACTTGTCTGGGCTAAATGGAAAATTTGAGGATTATAACAATGGGCGAAAGACCAAAAAAATGAAAATTTAGCATGAAATGATGAAGACGCTTAAAAAATTTAAAAGGACATTTGAGCGCTAACATCTGGCTCCAACTGGGATGGAGACCTCCTTGCGAGGCTCCAAGAACCTAGCAGTTTCAGTGGCCTTTCCTTTGGGCTATGGAGTCAATAGTCAACCATTCTCTAAACATCTTCAAAACCTGCCTTTATTACAGCAAACTAACTGCTACTGCTGAAAATCTTGAAAGAAATCACATGCTTGGGAAGCGAGTTTATTTCTTACACTACCCTAGTCTAACTAGATCTGCAACTGGTCAAGTAAAGACAGACTTCCATAACAGCCATTCAAGTAGTTTCAAAACTGAAAAGATTTTGTCCATACCACTGATCAATAGATGATGTCTGAAATGTAACAACAGTGATAAAAACTCCTTTAGGAAACAACACTCACCCGGAAGTGATGATGAGTAAAAGAAATCTGAAATTTTCACGTACTCTGAACCATATAACTCCATCAAGGCTGAAAATGGATCCTTAAAACTGAATTCAGAAGCATGTTTATCCATGAAAGCCTCGTCCATGATTGCTTCTTTGCTGGAAGACTGATGACCCTCTAACTCTCTTGTTATCAGATCTTGATCATCCATAACAACAACCCTCTTTTCAGAATGATGCTCATAAGATGATGATGCAAAAGGGTTTAAAGCATATTGATCATTATCAGCTAGAAACATGTAACTGTCTATGCAAACATCATCTATCTCATCCTCAAAATTGTTTGAAAACTGCTCATGAAATTTACATGCATACCTGTCCATAGAAACATCTGCAAACACTGGTGAATCTGATTCCCAATTTGACATATACTCATACTCTGGCTGCTGTTCAAGATCTGCTTCATACTCACTGTCTTCTTGCTCAAAAACTGAAACATACTGACAGCTTCCTTTCTCCTGTGTATGCAGATCTTCAAAGTAAACTGGATCTTGAACTCTCTGAGAAGCACGAATGTTCTCCTTAAGTTCTTGGGCATCTTTAAATAAACATGCTAAGGACAAAGACTTCCTTTCTAATAGGAGAAGAACGAGTTTTGAATGCTGCGCCATAACATAGTATACCATGGCAGTGATCTCAGTAGGCTGGATCTCCAAGGGCATGCTATGATAAGCGCTGTAGGACCTTCTGTTGAAGACAGACATAACTTCGTCTTCACCTCTCCTCAAAGCATAAAAATCAGCGAGGTACAAATCAAAAGATTTGTTCTCACCCCAATACTTTGAAAAAACATTTGACAACTTGATCCAAGGGCCAATTGAATCAGCCCTCAAATTCTTAAACCATTCAACAACATCTCTAAATAAAGATTTGGAAAACAGTCTCATAATAACATCATCATGAATAATCTCGAATTGATCAATAAAATTTTCAAAGGCCTCCAAATGCCTCTCAACTGAGACAGAATTCTCTCCAGAAAAYCGGGGAAGATATTCAAAGAAATCCAAAGGATAAGGGTTAAGGTGATAAGGTAGCCTTAAAGGCTTGAACATTTTCATTCTGATTCTAGTTTGAAAAGCAGTGGGCTGATCATGAGGRTTAACAAGTTGATTGGAAGGCTTAATAATAAAAGTAGAAGGTGATGAGATATGGATAGGTTTTGAAACAACTTCAATCTCCTCGAGGTTACATGGCTGATCAGATTCAAGAGAGATTTGAATACAATGATCATCTTTAAGAACTGGCCGAGGTAAAGATACTGAATCAACATCTACAATACAAGCAATATGCAGATCTTCTTCTTCTAAAGATGGATATATAAAAGAAGGTTGATGATCATCCGAATATACGAAACATAATATGATCCTTTTGATACATGAAGGGAAAAGAAAGAATGAATTGATGAAGAACAACAATAGTTCATGAAGAAGACTCATAAACTGATACTTGATTTTACATTTCCTTTTCTTTCTTTCTGTCAACCGAATCCTCCCCAGTGGAGTCTTTGAATTGTGGAGTTGCCAGGCAGATGATTACAGTCGATCTCTATGTCCTTCTCTTGTCTGCCATCAAGAGTCGGATCTGTGTTGTTTTTCCAGGGAAACTTATTCACTTCCGTTCCCCGGCAGTGGCTCCATTTTGTTATCACTCCAAGAGTCTTTCCTTGACTGTAAAGGGAACGAGCTTGGTAACTTAAAAATTATTTGAATAATGTATAAACTGGATCAAGTTGGATGACTTGATATGCTCTCATTCACTCATAACACACATGGATACACTCAAAAGTAAAAGGCCATCAACTATACTTGTTCAGAAAATTTGATTAAGATGCGGACATGTGAAGAATGCTCATCATATCAGTAGAATCACACACACAGTTGCACATGTGAATGACCAACTATAACAAGCAGAAGTTGCTTATAAGCTTAGTATATCAATGAAGAGATGAGATGACAGTCATCTGACATTAGACATACATAAAACAATGCACACATCATTTACTCGTAAACATGGAAAAGAGAAGAAATGGAAAAACTGAACAATCTGTAGTGAAAGAAGCTTCTGTTTCAATATGTATTCATAATGTCTCTAATACAGGAATAGTAGCCAAATCTCCAAAGTCCCCCCTTTACTGTCTTGTGATATTGGCTTTATAGCCTTTACATATAAAACTAATATTATAAGTCACGATATTATTCCTTTTTTTCTCCTCCTTTTATTTAACCTATCCTTTGAGAAAATCAACAATACTGACTTTACAATTCTAGGCTATCTGGCCTAGTCTTCCACAATAATAGGTGCATACTGCTTGCCCTTTGTTGTCCACCTTGTTTTTACCTATTTTCTTACTTGCTTTGCTTTTATCAAAAAGGGCATTTTCTTGAGTATTCAGGGAGATATTCAACCACTGATATAGGTTCCTACACACCCTGACCTGCCACGGGACCACAAGGGGGATCACCTCATACTTCGGGAGAATAGAGGTCTAGTAACGCCAAAACTCTCGAAGGCCGGAGTGCCGAAGTTCATCCTAGCTGTTGGCGATAGGAAACACGGGGTACCGGATCCTTTGCTTCGGGGTTTAGTGTACTGGGGAAAATGGATTGTGTAAGTAAGAACCCCGAATGTCGAAGTTCCGAAGCGCCATACTAGCCGCCTGTAGTCTTGGTATTCTGTCATCGCATATGGTCCTATGCGAAGGTCGTTGAAGAAAAAGGGGCTAGGCCTTGACTTCTCAATTTGAGACCATTAAAATAAAGGATTTGTCCTTGTAAGGAGAACGAAAATTTTATTTATTTCTCGCCCCATCGTGGGTGTGTTACAAAAGAGTGGTAGACTTTGGGTCTCCCCTCAACCTCCCCTTCCGGGAGTTCGATCGATATCATCAAGGCCGATTTGAAGGTGTCGTATTCGTCATCAAACTTCACATCCTCATAGCGAAAGATGGACCAACTCCAAAGGGATCCAGAGCATGGTGCCTCTTGCTCATTAGAGTACCTCCTAGCCTTAGCTAAATAGCCGAATACCTATTTGAAGTTTCTTTCCTTCGACCATGGATGGTAGGAGAGCAGGGCCTTCTCATTCCTACATCACCCTTAGGATCGTATAATCGGATCCCACCATGGTGCCTGTTGACCACCCATTTAGCACCAGTGGTCAACTCATGTGCCATGAAGAGATGCATCGTCATATGTCCATGTTGTCGAAGACTTTTGGTTCTACAGGGCAGTGTTTGGCCCATCACTTAATTTTGTAATTGGAATTTCCGCACCCCTGCATGTGTTAATAATGTAATAGGTCTGCATGAGTCATGTCTAGGTCAGTTACCTTGGCATCGGTTCACTGGGAGAGTTTCGTTCACCGAGGGTTTTTTATCCTCAGGATATCAGTGGGTTTTTCAGCCTTACTGATTTCCCTTGAGTTTTTCCCTCACACTTTACATATGTCCTCCAAAGTGGTGAACGACGTTCTAGTGG
>SNQJ01S0085839.1:94778-115995 GCA_010110895.2 Picea sitchensis | reverse complement strand
AATATCTTAATAGCCACGTCTTGGGCTTGAAGTTTCCTTGAATGGTTTAACTTGGCAAACACATTAAATTTTCTTTTCATCTCATAAGGCAAGCTGTTCTTGCCATTGAATCTATGGTATCTAATCTACTAATGTGATGTGCACGTGATCTAAATACATCTATCTCTTTAAGCTTTGTATCTCATTTCTTTCTTATGTGTTGATGTACTTTATGGTTTAAGCTTTAACAACACATTTCTGGGCATTTTCAGTTTCGGACATCTCATTATTTTGCACTTTTTAAGTACTTTAAAACTTTCAAAACACTCTTGTAATCACCTAAAAGTCTACCTAACTATCATATATACTTAATAGACTATTTTAGGGTACCTTAGACCACCATCTCCACCATCTAAAACGGGTTTGAGGAAAACAACGGAGGGTAGTGGCAGGGGACTGTCTCGTGGCGCTCCAGGTGGGTGTCCTCTCTGGGAAGTACTCTTACTGTCAGGGCTGACCGTGGAAGCTAGGGTGGGTCTCGTTGCCTTACTATCTTGAGCACCCGGCAGTGATTTGGCAACAGGAGGAGGAGGCTTTGGTGAAAGCCAAATAAACTTAAAATCCTTAAGAAAAGCCTAACTATTAAACCCTTGGCCACATCTAATAATACTTGGGGGGTTAATAGCAAAGAGTGTAGATTGTCTTCATTTCTTCATAGTAATTGTGCTTGATTCTTCTAAATCTTGGTAATCTTGTTGATGAAGTAATATGTCGATGATCTAGTGTAAATGATGATGTGATTGATGCTTGAATCTTCTATATCCTGCACACATTGGACAAACACTTGGTTAGTTTTGCTTTGTATAATTTGTAATCTATCATTGTTTAACTTGTAAATCTTGTACATGATATTCTTTCATTGAGTTATTCTTTATTGTAAATTTGTAACTTGTAATTCCTTTGTAATTAACCACCTTGAAACATAGTTGACCCCTTGCCCAATTTATAGGCACTAGTCTTAGTTAAGCTATTCCCTGATTCGGCAAACTTGTGTGGCAGCTGCTAAATTAAGCTATTCCCTGATGCTATTGATGTGTAAAAGTCTAAAACAATGCAGGACTCTGAAAGCAGATGCATGTTTCCTGTGCATAACAACATGCTAGAGACCTTGTTGTGAGGCGAAAGCACACCTGTGACAAAAGCAGATAGAAACTTATCATGAAAATAAACAAGATACTGAAAGCTAGATGAGAGATTATTGAAACTCCAATGCTTTTGTAAATGTTCAGAAGGTGGAATAGCCTGATGTAACAAATTTTGGGTATTAAAGTCTGATGTGTGTGCGAGAGAGGTAGAGTTGATTTCAAAGCTTAATAGGAGAGAGAATCAAATATAGAAATTCGGCCATTGGCTCAGAAGTCTACGACTCCATTGGATGTTAATGAACCTATATTTAATGTTGAGTCATTGATATTTATTGTGATCCTCTAACATTAAACTCCCAACAACACTTTAACTGAGTGTTACCACTCTAAAGGCCAAGTCATTTTTCTAGTATGATGTGGAATGGAGCTATACTATTTATCACTTTCTGGTTCATGGCCTGATTTTTCTCTTCTTTCCCTTTTTTAATAGTTCCTTTTATAATTCATTTCTAGTTGAAACTTTCTACAATCCAATTGACCATTTTTGGTCACCGGGGCACATTAATAATAATTTCTTTTCATTTTTAATTGATTAATATATAGTGGCCTTTGAATTCTTTGAAAAGTAATAGATAGTACCCCAATGCTTCTGTCAAAATGGATTTTATACTTTGTCTGATTTTATATAAAATGTGTCATTTTTATGAATCGAGAGTTAGAGTTTAAGGTCTTCTCAGGCAGGTCATTTTGGATTTTATACAAGCCTGTTAAGTTCAGTCTAAGACAATAATATTAACAATAGTATCAAAAGTATAAGGTTTTATGAGCGAGGATCAACTCTGTATAAAACTGGTATGATACCATGAGAAGACTGATCTCATGATCATTGATGAGAAATTTCAATTTTTGTTCTTTTGAACATATTTGTTACCTAGAAATCGAAATTGTAGTTTCACTGTATTTTTTGCTTGTTTGCAGTTTCCTTTACGTGGAGATGGCCTAAGAATATTTTTGTTAAAATATAGTAAATACTAAATACATTGGGCTAAATCCTTGGCAGACAGTCAGTGCCAGGGTTATTATTTTGTTTAGCTGTGATAAGAATGAGTGCAAATATGGGAATAAAAGCATGACTGACAAGTATGTTGCTTGCTTAGAAAATGATGAGTGTTGCAGTCTGAGTTGTCTGACACACATAACAGTTCTGTTTTTCTTGTTGAATTAGTGACGAAATTTCTCCTCTAATTCTTCAATGAAAGTATGAAAGAAATATGTCATTTTTTTAAAGAAGATATTTAATGGGAATCTCACTATCCAGAGAAAATCGAGACTATCTGAGTGTTGTATTTGAGTGTGTGTATTGACATTTTTTTCTTTGTATACATGAATTTATTGGCAATTTTTTTTTTCTTATAGTCAAGTTATTGTAGTGTATTGACCATTAAGGGTCTATCATAAATGTATTTTTGATTCGTGCAAACACAGAATCTGGTTCTTGGCTAAGTATCTGAAAATGTGTTCTCATGTGTACAGTGCAAAAACAATAAAGTTGAAACTTGAAACCATGCAAGCTTTAAGGACAAATAAATTTGTTGTTTGCTGTTGCATTATCACTCCTAGCTATTTAGGAAGTTCTTAATCTGACAAGGATATATGGCAGACCCTTTCTGGAAGGTTGTGAAAGGTGAATTTTAATTCTTTTCCCATTTTGAACAGCGGGAGCATCAACGATGTATAGCAGATGCAGGTGCTATTTTCTGTCTTGTGACATTGCTAAAAAGGTTTGGAAGTAGTTCCACTGCACGTGCTGTGAATGGTGTCATACGGAGAGCTGCAGATACCCTCACAAATCTGGCCCATGAGAATGGTTTTATTAAAAATCTTGTTAGGTGTGTATGATTAAAGGCCCTGTCACTTTTGGGGTCTAGAGGATATAAGAGGTAGTTATATTTTTAATCGTTTCTGTATCTGAGAGCTCAAACTTGTGATGCCTTTTGAAGGATTGAAGGTGGGATTCTTCCTCTGGTTGATTTGCTTGAATCAACTGATTCTAAGGTCCAACGAGCAGCAGCAGGTGCCTTGCGCACCCTGGCATTTAAAAATGAGGCAAACAAGAATCAGGTTAAGAGTTTTTATTGTGTGGTGATTATCTCAAAGCTACTTTAATGTAACTAGATGCAGTCATTGTAGTGGCTTCTCCATTTCAAAGTATAGCTTATTTTTAACATACCCTCTACTTGAATATAAGCTTTTGCTGGCTAAATGTGAGGTTGTTTATACAGATAGTGGAGTATAATGCCCTTCCCCTCTTAATTTTAATGCTGCGATCTGAATCTGTCAGTATTCATTCTGAAGCAGTAAGTTGTTTGCTCTTCATTTCTTTTAAATCCATTTGCTTGGGAATTGACTGAGAATGTAGTGGGTCAAAACAATCATAGTCTTGGAAACAATGAAGTCAATGCCAGATTTTGTTTCTGTATTTACTGTGGTAAGATATCTACTATACCGTCGGGATTGTTTTGTGGACGTAGGTAGGTGTTATTGGAAATCTGGTGCATTCTTCTGCAAACATAAAGAGAGAGGTTATTCTTGCTGGAGCCCTTCAACCTGTTATTGGGCTCTTGAGGTATAACCTACTCATTTTTTAATACTTACTGGAACTTTTTTTAGAGTACGTAGGCATGATAATCTCTTGGACTTCTTGGAGTTTGGTTCAGGCCTTCTTCTCTTTTTAAACTCTGTACTGAGAAGTCAGAAGAGAGAGAGTTTTTAGTTTTCTATTTTTATCTGTAATATCGGTTTGCAATCTCAATGATATAAGCGGATGATGATTTTAGAGATATTTGGAAAAACAATATTTCTATCATGTCTTTGTATATAGTGAGGTTACCAGCTGAAATTTATGATTTACCATAGAGTAGAAATATCAAATTACTTACTGTGCTGCTTTTAAACTTCAAGTTAAATGGTTAATGTATAAACTCATCACGTGTGTTGGAAGAAGCTACAAGGTGTTAGTTTTTTCCTGTGTGTAGCTCAGACTGTGTTCCAGTTATGGCACCTTCCTCTCCCAGCAGTGTAAGTGGCAGTACACCCTACTTCAGCTGCTCCATACGGCAGTGATAATGGTGCAGGGGCATTTTGTTATTTTTTCTTTAACTCAGCAAACTAATTTCTGCATCCAATAATTTTTATACCCAGAAACAGAAATATTACTGAGTAAATAACTTGCAATGCACAGCGGAATAAATCAGAAACCAAACACAATAAAATAGACACCAGAGATACCCTAGAAACCCCAACTCTGGGGAAAACCAGCAAAGAGGGTTTTATTAATCATCAGCTTCAGCAAATCAGAAATAAATACACTAGTGCCAAACCTGGCAACTTCATCTACACAGAAATATGAGCAGATCTGAGCCTATGGCTCTGAGTTCCTGCATCCCTGGCTGATATACGGCCTCCCTGCTTGACAACTTGCTGTTCTATGAATGGTGTGACTGTGGGTGCAGCTGAGACAACTCACGGACCTCACTGTATGGCTCGATCTAGTCTGTAGTGGCTACATCCTAGCCCTCTTATCCTCATGGCTGCTACAGTTACTAAAAACTCGGCCCTTCTACACTCCTCATGCGGCCTATGCAGCAAGGTGTAGCCAAAGGGCCCTAGGACAAAGGGACAAAGGTGGGGCCCTAGGACAAAGGGATCGGCCCCTAGGACAAAGGGACAAAGGTGGGGCCCTAGGACAAAGGGATCGGCCCCTAGGACAAAGGGACAAAGGTGGGGCCCTAGGACAAAGGGATCGGCCCCTCTTCTCATGCCCTGGCTCATGGCTTGGGTAGAGATGAAGTCTGGGTGCCTTCCTATCTCTCTCGGACTCCTAAACCACGCAAAGAGACTCTTCTCAAATCTGATCTGCAGCTGAAACCCTCTTGGTGTCACTCACCAACTCAATAATCTCTTCATGTCACCTCACTTGCTTATAAATTTCCACAAGTAGTTAACTTCTGGCAAGTGGTTTACTTCTAAATGACTTGGAGGTACATTAAATCATGTGTCTTTGGCTTGCATGACACCATGCCTAAGCCAAGACACCTGTCCTCGTTACATTATTTCAACACTCCCTCTTAACGAGGAAGGTGTTCTCCACTATTCCCATTTTATCCCTAAAGTAGTCAAACTTGCCTTTCATCAAGGCCTTGGTGAGAATATCTGCCACCTGCTCATTTGTAGGTACATACTGTAACTGGAATGCACCCCGTTGAACACAATCTCCGATGAAGTGATACTCGGTGTCGATGTGCTTCGACCTATCATGAAATATTGGAGTCTCAGAGAGTTTAATGCCACTCTGATTATCATAGTGTATGATGGTCGGCTCTAACTCCTGACCGAACAATGCCACTAGCAACTTCCGAAGCCATATAGCCTCACATGCTGCCATGCTCGCTGCCATGTATTCTGTTTCTACAGAACTCAATGCAACAGACTTCTGCTTTCTGTTGAACCAAGAGATAACCCCCGATCCCAAGTTGAAACAACACCTTGAAGTTCTTTTACTGTCCACTGCATTGCCTGCCCAATCTACATCCTGTGTAGCCCACCAACTTCACTCCATCTCCCTGAGCATACCTCAAACCATACTCAACTGTGCCACGTAGGTACCACAAAATATGTTTCGCTGTTGTCCAATGCACTCTCCTTGGTTCAACCATGAATTGACTGAGAGTATTCACAACGAAAAAAAATCTGGCCTAATATTGACCAAATACATGAGAGAGCCTATCAATTGCTTGTATAAGGTAGGGTGCACTGCCTCCTGCTTGGAAGCATCTATCTTCTTCCAATTTGTAACCATGGGTGTAGACATTGGCCGACAGTCCTGCAACATGAGTCTCTTCAGGATCTCCACTGTGTATTTCCCTTGTCCAAGGAAAATCTCCCCATCTCGCTACCACACCTACAATCCAAGAAAATAGTGCATTAACCCAAATCCTTCATATCGAACTCCGAAACAAGATCCCTCTTAAAATCTACAATAAGCCTTTGTGAACCTGTCAGAAATAGACCATCCACATATAACACGAGAATGAGAGGCTCGTCCCCTATTATGATATAGTATAGGTTCGAGTTTGCATCACTCTTCATGAAGCCTATGCCCTGCAAGTAACTATCAATGCACTCATGCCACGCCCTGGGTGCCTGCTTGAGCCCATCCAAAACTCTCTCCAGTCTAAATACATGGCACTGCCTTCCATATACCTCAATAGCTTATGGCTGTTCTATATACACTTGCTCCTCAAGAACTCCATTGAGGAATGTTGTCTTGACGTCCATATGATGAATCTGCAACCCATCTTTGTTGCTAATGAGATCACAACCCTAATGGAAGTATATTTGGCTACTAGGGCAAACGTCTCGTCATAGTCAACTCCCTCTTTCTAAGAGAACCCCTTAGCTACAAACCTGGCTTTGAATTTCTCAATGCTGCCATCTGTAGCATGCTTGATCTTATAGATCCAGCGAGACCCAACCATTGACTTGCCCTCAGGTCCTGGCACCACCTCCCAAACATCATTCTTCATGATGGAAGCATGCTCCTCCACCATGGCATCCCGCCAAACCTATTGGTCCGATGCCTCCTGAAAATTGGAAGGCTCCTTGTCAATGAGATCACTCATTAACGCCATATACCCTGAATATCGTTGTGGTGGCCTGCACTCTCTGAAGCTTGTACTAGGAGCACCCACAAACTCTTGAGCATCTAGTAAAGTCTGAGCAATCCTTCTACTCCTCTTTCTCCTTGTAGTAGGAGGTATAATCTCGGTGAGTGGAGCTTCTTGCTCCTCATCCTGCTCCACTATCTCAGTACTAGTCCTTGTACCTGTATCTGTCTCTATGACCTGAACCTGTGACTCCTGTTCCTCCTTTGGAGCTACCAACTCCCGATCCCCTGTTGTTGCTGGCACATCATAAGTCTTCGTGAAAGCCTTCTCCTCCTCGAATATGACTTCCCTTCTGACCATTGTCTTCTTTAATGCTGGAACATAGACTCGATAGACCTTCGAAGTTTCACTATAACCAACAAAGATGCCTTTTTTTGTAGTGGAATCGAGCTTCGTCCTCTTATTTGAGGGAACATGACAATTGACTAGGCAACCAAAGATTCTAAAGTGACCAACTTCCAACTTCTTCCCTGTAAATGCCTCTTCAGAAGTCAATCTCCCCAACACCTTGTCTGGACTCCTGTTCTGAATTTATATCATAGTACTGCATGTCTCTGCCCATAGAAACTTGGGAAAATCCTAATCATATAACATAGTCGTAGCAGCGCCAACAATGGCCCTGTTCTACCGTTCCGCTACCCCATTCTACTGAGGTTTATAGGGAACTGTCAATTCCTTCTTGATCCCTGCCTTAGCATAGAACTCCTTGAAGGTTTTCCCTGTGTACTCACCTCCATTGTTTGACTTGTTATCCCCATTTTGTGGGATAACTAAGGAGACGATGTCTCAAGGCCCTCAGGTTGCAGACATGGAGTGTCGAGAGACCACATCACTAGCAGTGTCCACTTGCACATATGGATGCACACTCTATCACCATAGTTTGATCCATCGTCAGCGCATCCACCACACCAGCTAGCTTCTGGAAGGCCCATGGGTCTTGTTCCATGCGGTACAAGTCAGGTATTGTGGCAGGTACTCACTCTGATATTTGAGGCATTTAAGCATGTTGTATTGAAGTTGCTTTTGATTATAGAATGCTTGCTTGGAAATTATGCTTTTGACCCTGTTTCACCTTGGTGAGTGTCATCGATTTCCTAGTAAGTGGTCAACTTTTGGGGAAGGGATGCAACTAGGGGTCCCTTAAGGGGTCATCGTACCATTCTCGACCATACTTATTACTTTCCTCTCATCACATTCCCTTCACATTGTCCTCTTCTAGGCCCTTTGGCTTTAGTGACCCAAGAAGGGCATGTACCTCATTTCATGGGAAGAAGGGGCTGAAGGCCCAGAGGGATGGTGGCTGGCAAAAGATAAAAGCCTAAAATATAAACCTTCGAGATGCTTGCCCAAAGAGGTCTTGAGAGCAATGAAAAACATCTCCTAAAAAATCAAAGACTTGCAAAAGCAAAATAACATTATATACATGTCCCCACTTGTTGAGGTGTGTACACTCATGCAATATCCCTTTCTTTCCTTGCATATGGCACTCTATGTACCTCTAGCTTCAAGTGGGCCTTGTGGTGCTGCCCCCCAAGCTAATCCATTTCACTCTAGGGAGTACCCAAGGTTTTGGACTATTAATTGATTAAGGGCAATGAATGGGCTTGGAAAAAGGATGCATTGAAAACGAAGGTGCATCACATGCTCTACAAAGGCACCCATAGATGAAACAATACG
Organism: Picea sitchensis; assembly: GCA_010110895.2. Lineage (NCBI taxonomy): Eukaryota > Viridiplantae > Streptophyta > Pinopsida > Pinales > Pinaceae > Picea > Picea sitchensis. Next base: position 107,468 of record SNQJ01S0085839.1, on the reverse strand, counting down.
AGCCCTTTTATGTCATGAAATCCATTGACCTATGAAGTCTAAACCCCTATCCACCTCATCATCCACTACATGACCTTGAAGGGGCACCCTTGGGAGCATCCCCTACTTGAGGGTTTTGGTCTACCCAATAGGACTTTTATTACACCTCTCTCATACCTAAACTTGGTCAATTGTATAGGGTCTTTGAGCATTTGTTTAATTTGACGAGGTAGTTTTGATGCACATTTTTAGATGCCTTGTTTATTAGATGTGGTTTTCACTTGCCATGATATTTTGACTTGAGATCTTTGGAGGGCGTACCCATTTGTGTTGTAGGACCTTGTTTGGTGGACAATTTTGAAGGAACAAGCCCAACTTGGGCTTCCATGGGGCTTGAAGCTCACAGGTTGGATGCCAAGGGTCCACATGCCAGATCACGATGACTTGCCTTTGGAGGCCTAGAAGACACCTTGGAGGACCTAGCCTAGCCCTCACATGCCAAACGAATTGCCTAGGAGGGGAAACACGTCACTCTTTGGGTCTTGACGTCACCTAGGGCTAGGGTTGGTGGTGATGGAGTTGTTGTTCATTAACACTTGGCATGATTTGATCGGAGGAGGCATGGATTGACCTTGGTGCATGAAGAGGAGGCTCTAGAAGCCCCAACGACCTCCACTTTCTTCTCCAACAACTTGGAAAGTGTCAAAACATCTTCCTAAAGGGGTGACGTCATCTTGTTTTAGGGTTTCTAATGTGCAAAAGTGTAAATTAAATATTATTATTTGTGTATAGGGGTAAGATAAGGGTTGTTGACCCTTTATCTTATGTTTTACCCTAATTAAGTGGACAAACTATGTTTTAAACATTTTGTATAAATAGAGATCATGTGAATCTCATTTGATAACATAACTCTCCCATTGTGAGAAGTACTTGGCTGAAATTTTCGCTACCCTTGGGGATTTTCTCTCTCTTTTGCATTTGTCATGGTTTACTATGCTATTGGTGGAAGGAAATGGTGCACTACCTCCTATGGAGTATTTCTCTTGCATATTGGTGGATAACTCTTGGCAAAGTAGAAGTTTATCTTGTTAATTATTGCTCTAGGTGAAGGATTTTATCTTGTTATGGTATTTTTTTCTTGGTTGCAAGGTTAACTCGTTGATTTTCTTGGGGAGTATAAGTGCATACAACCCCACAAAGCTCATCAATATTTGTCTTGGAAATAATTTGTTACTTAAGGAAGTGCTAGGAGAGGTAAAAGGCCTTACACCCTTCTAGCACTTTCCTAGTTAGCTTTACTTGCCTTGGGGAGTAAGAGGGTTTACACCCCCAAGGAAGTAGTATAGTTAACTCATTCTTTGACTCCATAACCCAATAGTCAAGGCACTAATCATTTACATTTTTGCGATGGAGAAATGAAATAGTGCATTGGGAAACATGATCTTTGGCCATTTCAATTTTCTGCAATTTGGGTTTTGTTCCTTGTGCCTAGCGCACCTCTTGGTCATTAGGACGTCCCCTTTAAAGGAGTATTTCTTGCTTCTGTAATGAACTTACATCTTCAGCCATTAGGGCTGCAGAAACCCTAACACACTTTCATTTATAACTTGCATTTCAACCGTGGAAAGTTGCTAAAAGTTTGCCATAGTAATCTCCCAAGCCTAGCACACTTTTTGGGTGGATTATTGGCAGGTTTTGACGATTGATTTTACTGCTGAAACAACTTGTTTGCTACAGCCATAAGCCTGCAAAATATCTCTGCAAATACTTTTTATTACATCCTTGTTTCATTGCTAAAGTCTTGTGCTTTCATTCTTGAGTATTACTAATGTTTATCTAGCTTATCTCTTGCATCATCTGTTGGACTTTTAGCAATTGCTTAGCAGCTTTAATACTTATTTTCTTGCTAATATACATTGTTGTTTACTGCTGCAATTAGGGACAACAAGCCTAACTTGCTTGTCCACCTAACATTATACATATATACTCGGCTTGTGTTAGTTTTAATGACAAAAATTAGCAAGCTAATATTTCTGTCAAACACTTAGCAACCTAGAGATAATTGTCTTTCATGAACTTCCAAAATGTCTCAACTCCATATTCAAAAATTACCATAAGCAGAAATACACATTGCTAAGCAAATATGCAGCGGAAATAAACACAATGGACAACATTTAATAACCCATAAAAAAAACTCAGAAATTTAGGCAAATGCCAGGGAAAACCCCAATGTGGGGAAACCCAATGAGAGAGAGAGAGAGATCTTATTTATTGCTTCAGGAAAGTACATTATAGCAGCATACTCACAACTTTCAGCCAGAAGAAATACCTCACAACAACAAATCTGTCCTAGAATTTTCTGCCTTGAAAAATGTGCCCAAATTCGAACAGCTGTACGGCCTTCTCAAAATCCGTGCCCAGTAGAGTGCTGTATGACCTGCACAGTACGACCCAGCAGTAGCAAGAAATCTCCAAAAAAATCCACCTCGATTTTCGTGCCGAAGGGTAGCCTCAAAAATCGTGCCCTCTTCTTGTTGTACGGACTATACGGATCTGTACAGTACGACCCAACAACAAAAAATAAGGACTGCACTCACACAGAAAAATAGCCTTGGGATTTGTGCCCTCATTTTCTTGGGAAATGTGCCCACCAAGCTGTTCACTTTCCTCTCTCAAGCTCTCTCTAAAAATCTCTTTCAATCTCCTTCACTCGTTGTGTCTTGCACACTACCCAATGCATTCTTTTATAAATATGAAAATGACATTTTCCCTCCAAAGTCTTTTTTCACATTCCCCAATCCTAAATCCAAAGGTCAAGATCTAATCTTGCCTTTTTAAAGATCAAGGGTCATGATCCATTCCCTCCAAAATGAATCACTTAAAATATTAAAGTAATTTCACTTTATTACATAAGTGCACTTTATGAAATAAAATCACTTTAAAATTAGAAGGTACACTTTATTAAAAAGTCACTTTAATAAAAGAACCAATTTATAACAACTTTATAAAAACCCATTACAAAGTTAAGTGCCTGGTAGTGTAAACATAAGGTTACATCCTGCATTCAAGACAAAATATGCGGAGTACCTCCCGAGCTAAAAAGCTAACATTCCTTCTTAGCGAGGGAAGTACTCGCTGCCATCACTATCATCTGGTTCCATTACACTATGCTCTGTAGGAGCTCCCTCTGAACCTGGAGCCATCCTCAACACCTGCGCAGAACTCGAACTAGAAGATCTTCTCCTGGCAACAATCCGGAACCTTGAGCTCCTAGGAGAATCCACTTCATCCTGAGCATTGTTCGATCAGCCTGGCTGAACCTCCTACTAGTGCTTAGAAAAGACTTGCTCTCTTCTCTCGAAATGGGAGACTGAATCCTTGGCACCACTGCAGTCTCAGGAGCCTTCTCACGCTCCTCATCCGACGTTGAATCATACACTGAAGGTTGTCCTCTCAACATATACATCCTGTCCACCCGGTTACCGATCAACTGCAGGTCCACCGGGTCCACTCCCTCCCTGTAGATAAAGACATGTTCCCTTTTGAACAATACACAATATCCTACATCCTCCAAGGATGAGAATGAGAGCAAGTTAACCCTCAACCCTGGAACAAAGAGAACTCCATCAAGCTCCAGGAATCCTCGATACTCGAGTTGGAATCTAACACTTCCAACTCCACGTACAACTCGCGCCATACCACCTTCATTTACCACCTGTTGGTCAGGACCAGTCTCTGTGATATTAAGGAATACTCGCCAGTTCTCGTCATGTGGCAAGAGGCTCTACTATCCACAATCCATCTGATATCACCTCCAAATCCTCCGTTCACGACACTGGAAACTAGGGTAACCAAAGAAAATTCCCTGTCGTACTTTGAAACAAAGTCCTCCATGGATGCTGTAGCAGTTGTCTCAAGCCTCTCTGGTTCCTTCTTTTTCTTCTTCCTCTCAGGACAACGAGAGGCAAGGTGCCCCAACTGGTTACAACAATAGCATTTGACTTTACTCAAGTCCCTTCTAGAACTTCCTTTATTCTTGCTCTTTGCAGTAAGAGCAACATTCTCATCAACTCCATTTGTCTTTTGTTCATTGCTTTGAGATCTTTCTCGGATCTCCTCTTGAGTGAAATCATCCCATAGTCTGCTCCAATCTGGTAGATGCTCACGTCCCACCACACACTTTATGAAGACTTCCCATTCTTTGGTGAAGCCATTTAAGGCTATCCTCACCAACTCAGAATCTGATATGACCTCTCCAACAACAGTCAACTCATTTTTTACTTGAGCTACCCGTGTAAGATAAGAAGAAACACTCTCCTCCTTACCCATCTTGGTATTATGTAGCTTATCCTTCAAGGCCATCTTCCGGTTCTCATTCTTCGCCTCAAACAAGTTCTTAAGTGCATCACTTGCCTTGTGTCCAAAATTATTGGATATGTGGCACTCGAGGTCATTTAGTAGAGGGGAGAAGACATTATTGAAGGAATTTTGAAACATAGCCACTTGAGGTTTATTGAATCTCATTCCTATATTTTTTTTATGTCTAAAAGTCCTTCAACTCCCAACCTTATGTCCAAAATTGCCACACGAAAAAAAATATCCATAGAAAAAGTTTGGATGCCTTGGAATGAAAAACTTACTTGTAGGAATCGGTCTTTGTCTGCCAACTTGATAAGATTCAGACACCTGTTGCTTCCTTGCTTCATGTTTGTTTGCATAGTTGGGCTGATCCAGTTCCAAGTGCTTCTTCTTTTCAACTTTTGATTTGTTAGGCTGATTGTTGTTTCCCTTGAGAGCATTTGCATAACTTGTAGGCTTCACATTAGTTGATATGCTCATGCTTGATTCACCTTTGACAATTTTTAGACTTTCCTTATATCCTAGCCCTGTCTTGTCATCTGGTGATCTCTGATTGCTGAGAATGTTATCTAGAGTTTCAGATCCTTTTATGAATTTCATGGATTTCTCTAGATCCTTTCTTAAGGCAACTATTTCTGCTTCTAGTTTGTCACATATATTCTCCTTTTCTTTTATCTAATTTATCAATATTTTTTCCCTTCTTTTGGCTTCTTGTAGCTGAATTTTTAAGATGACTATTTCTTCATTAACCTCATTGTCTTTTTCTTTGCAGACCTGTAACTTTTCTTTTCTTAGTCTGTTCTTTATCTCAAGACGGGAATTTTTTTCCAGAGCAACAATGAGTTCTCCTTCCATGTCTACTACAACTTCACATTCTTCTGTGTTTGTTTTTTCTTGATCAGATTTGTGTTGCTCCAAAGCCATGATAAAATTTTCATCTTGAATTGTATCTGGCTCATATTCTTCTTCTTTAGAGCTGCTACTATCCTCCTTTGAATAAAAAATGTTCCTTTTAAAAGACTTTTTGATGCAGACACCCAACCCTCTATCGGCCCTCGGGTCAAGGTCCACTACATGATCGTTTGATTTCCCCTGAGCCGAAATGGCTCTTTCGATTCCCTGCTGGAATCTTAGTTTATCGATCCACGGGTCCTTTCGGCAACTCCCCTGTGCGAACAACACTAGGTGCGAGCTCCTCCTTCACCGAGCGACAACAACGCTATGACCAAGGCCTAACCCCAAAGGTGCTTGTCGCAACTCGCAATCTCGCGAGTTCGCGTGTCGAAACCCTTGATTCTTCCTTCCAAATCTCGCGATACCCGAGATCACGAAATGGGTATGGCTCTCTTCTGTCAGCACTCTCTGCGCGTGACCGTCGGCTAGGCTAAACGCTAGCTCCCGTCGCGACTTCGCGACTTCGCAAGTCAAAGAGTTGAGTCTTCGTGTTCTTTCCGTGCGAACCTCCGAGACTTGAAAGTCAGCGAGCGTTGACCTTCCCTTCGCACTTCTCTCAACTCGCTACTTCGCAAGTAGTAGTGTTGAGCTCCCGTGCTCTTATCCCACGAATCCCCGAGACGCGAGAAGTCAACAGAGTGTTGACTCCTTTCACTAGGCGACACGGATCTGCCTGTCTATCACCTGGGCCCACCTTGTGGTTCTGCCACGTGTCTCTCGTGCCTAGCTTTGACACTTCGCGACTTCACTCCCCAAGCGCTGCCTCCTTTGTATCCCGACACCCGAAGTGCCGAGATCCCAAACTCTTCGTTACTCCCTATCGCAACTTGCGACTTCGGGACTTTCGGGACAAAAGTCTCGACTCTCCAATTGCCGAAACCCGAAATGGCGAATTCTGACTCGTTATTAATGCTGGCCCCACAACGGAACTTCTCGCTCTGTCAGGACTTCGCACTTCGCGATTTCGCGATTCTTGGTGCAAGGTTTTTGGTCTTTCAACTCGCGAATCCCCGAAGTGAGAATTCACGAGTGATTCAACTACTCCTGTCGACTTGGATCCTACAGTCCAATCTCTCCTGAGCTTGCACTTGAAGAATACTTGCCGTAACTTCCCTGCTCCTCTGCAAGATCTGACGACTCTCGGAATTTTGCGAATTCTCCACGGAGAATTCCGACCGTCCAATTCCTCCTTGACAACTCCTGCGAAATGAACAAGGTATTCCTTCACGGAACTTGTCCACCTGCAAAACAATGTTGCTACGCCTCCTTCCAACACTTCAAGGCACTAGCCCTCTTGAGCTTTTCTTCGACAACTTAGAAGACTCTATCCCTCCTGAGCTTGCTTGAAATCCTCAAGTACTCTGGGGATAACTCCTGCATGCACTCCTTGCGGCACTTCTTCAAATACGCTCTAGTATTTGAACCTCTTCGACTCTGTGCACTCCCCGCGACAGTAGTCTTTCAATAATTCCCTCAGGTTGTAAACTCTGAGACTCTACTCGGCCTGTGCACACCTTGCACGGCTCCTGTGCTTGACTTGCACTTCTGCGAGAATGAGAACAATGTTATCCCTCCTGAGCTTTCAGAGATAAAAACTCTGAACCCTTGTCAACGCACTCCTTGCGGACAAACTCCACTGCACTCCTTGCAGGAATTTGACTCACTCAGGTTGAGAAACAATTGAAACTCATTCCTTACTCTCTCAGATTTCAAACATTCAACAAGAAATCATACATACATAGCATAAACAACAAATGCATGACAGAAAGATTAAAACAACACTAAGCATAGCATTCAACATACATACACAGAGAATATCACAACACCATAAGTCTGAATCAAAGCTTCATGTATTAATTCATGACTCATGTACATGGGTGTTTTCAAATACAGTTCTCTGCTTCTTCTCCTCTCTATAACTGAATGTTATTCTTCTCCTCTATGCTCTATGCTCGATTGATCATGCTAATGCTACAATGATACAAGATGAGGGTGTCTATAGTCGGTTTTCCCTYCTACGCTCTAAACTGTCTAATYTGCATTTAAATCTACCTACTCACATTAATTATGTATTAATGCCTTCACCTACTACAGATGAGAGCGGATCGCTCAAGATCTGTTTACAATATCTAAGTGTGCTTCCTCTTAACTATTACATTAACATCCACACATTTATTTCAAAACATCTCAAAACACTTTTGCAACGTGCTGAAATGCGCTAGCGCTTGTCCCAGCTATCTTCCGCCTCCGCGCTTGCTTGTTGTTGGCGATGCTTCTGCATCACTTTTTCTTTTTAAACTCCCTAAGTTCATCATTTTCTTTTCTTTCCTTTTCATTCGTGTTGTTTTCTTTGAAAGGACATTTAGAAGCAAAATGACCAACTTTACCACAATGAAAGCATTTGAATGGTAGCATACCTTTATATTTTTTGGAGCCCTTCTTCAGTTTCCTTATAAAGTTAGCTTCTTCTTCATTTGAGAAGTGTTTTGATGAATCATGATCTTGAGATGTTGGCGATTTGACTGATGCTTTAAAGACTGCGTCCTTTAGATCTGGCTGTTCTTTCGTAGTCCTCATCTCATAAGTAGTTAGAATTCCATGGAGCCTATCCATAGTTAGTTTATCTAGTTTATGCATTTCTTCTATAGCAGAAACCTTTGCAAAAAGTCTTGAGGGAAGAGATCTCAGTACCTTTTGAAATACTATAGCTTCTTCAATCTTCTCACCTAGCCCTTTCATAGTGTTTATAGTCTCATCTACTCTGGAAAGAAACCTACGATATTTTCATGTTCACTCATTTTTAGGCTTTCAAATTGCATTTTGTATGCTTGAAGTTTGGCGAACTTTACTTTCTTGTCTCCTTAATAACTATTTACCAGTTTGTCCCATATTTCATTTGCGGATTCCAACTACATAACTTTGACAAATTCTGTTTCTGCAAGTCCTTGGATAACATATAGAGCTCTTGCATTACTCTAGTAATTTTTCTTACCAGCTTCATCAGTTAGAAGAGTAGTTGGGATTTTATAACCATCTACCACAATCTACCAAATTTCCATACCTAAAGACATCAAGTAGGTCTTCATTATGATTTTCCAAAATGCAAAATTTGTTCAATTGAATAGAGGAGGTCTGGTTGAAGAAGAAAAATAATCTTGACTTGCCATACTTTCTGTGTGATCTTCCTTCCAGTTGTTACGCTGTTATTGAAGGAACTTGTGCTCTGATACTAATTGTTGAAAACTCACAACAATACTGAGGGGGGGGGGTGTGAATCAGTATTGTATCGATTTTTAATAATTTAATTCTTTTTAATGATTTAAAGTTATTTAGAAGAGCTTATTTAGTCACCAATGCATGCAGAAATCAAAACAACACAGAAAACCCTGTACACCAAAATTTTTACATGGAAACCCATTGCGGGAGAAAACCACTGAACATCTTTCTTTATGTTCTTCAACAAGCACCAACTTACAATTTATAATTTTTCATCTTGACATGCACCTACCTGTCGCAGATAATGAGGACACCAATTCTCTGAGGCACCAACCTGTCGCAGATAATGAGGACTCCAATCCTCAGTGAGCTTCAACACACCCTCGCACCACCTTGCCACCCTTAATTTAGTTTAAAAAAAATTCTTACAAAACTGGACCTTTTTGAGACATTTCTCTACAATTAAAAATGACTGATAAATCTCCAGTTCAGTTCTTTTGAATAGTTACTAGACCTTTTTCCCTCTTCTTGTGAGCGCACAAAATCAAATAGAGCGCATCCCTATTTATAATGTTTTTTCCCGAGTTCCCCTTCCTGTATGTGGACGCGTAACAGTTACATTGTAGACATACTTTGACCAGATCAAAGTCCTGTTAGTTACACTTCTGTCTAAATAAAGTATGTGGACACATGACAGTTATATTGTGGACAAATCTTGACCAGATCAAAGTCTAGGTAGTTATATGTGGACACACTTACGTTTAAATTAAAAATATTTATTGTTCAGTTACGGTTGAACATTCTTTTACTAACTCAAACAAACCAAATATTCCAACGAATAAGCTCCAACTCATTTCCTCAAAATTGACACAACAATTTACATTCTAGATTATTGTATGTGTTGATAAAATGGGAGCGCAAGACTCAAGTCACAAATCCTCACCTTGTCGCACTTGCCCTGCAGAGCATTCACCTAGTTGTCCCATCAAACTGTCAGCGTCCCTTGGTGACTCGCTCTCTTGACTGCCAAACTTCCACTCGTTTCCTCGCATTTCAATTCGTCCCTTGTCACACGAACTTCATCTCGTCACACTCCACTGCGCCATTTGTTGCACTGGTTCAAGCCACTCTGCAGATTTTCATCTACGCAACTTCCACACATCCCACTGCAGTCCACTTTGTCGCACTGTCTTTGTCTTGATCCAAGGGTCACTGTTCATCGACACCTGGAAGTATTATTCAACTCAGTTTTTCTTCGATTTCACTTCATACATTCTTGTGGTAGTCTTTGCGCCTTCCAGTCTTCCTTTGCATTTCCATTTACCTTTCATGTACTTCCTCTGCCTGTGTGCCGTACTGTCTTGTGTGCCACGCTGACTATGCGCCATGTACATTACATCCTTGACATCAATGACAACATATGCACTTCCCTTGCTGTGCGCCATACTGTCTTGTGTGCCATACTGATTGTGCACCATTTACATTACATCTTTGACATCAATGACAACATATGCGCAACAGACTAGCATAAGGACCTGTTTTGTGACAAGCAAAGCACTTGACTTTGCTCATGTCACGTTTCTTCTCACCCCTGGAGGTCTACCCACTACTTGAGCCTTTCATGGATTTTTCTCTTCCCTTTCCTGCAAGAGCAATATTCTCTTCTTCCTCACCTTTTTGATGACTGCTGGTGCCACTGAGAGATGCTAACCTCAATTCTTCTTGCATGAAGTCATCCCACAATCGATCCCAGTCTGGAGTGTGTTCTCTGGCAACAATGCCTCTCACAAAGACGTCCCATGACTTGGAGAAGCCATTCAAGGCTATCCTCACAAGTTCAGTGCCATCCACATTGTCTCCAACAACCGCCAACTCATCTTTCACTTGTCTAAGACTGGTGAGATAGGAGGAAACACTTTCGCCCTTACCCATCTTGGTATTTCTGAGTTTTTCCTTCAAAACCATCTTTCTATTCAGGTTTGAATTCTGGTATAGTTTAATGATGGCTTCCCACATCTTCCTAGTTGTATCCAATCCTGAAAGGTGAGGGACTATGTGGTCCTTGACCCCATCCATAATGATACACCTTGCCTTGGCATCATTCTTTTTGTGAGCTTCTTCTTGCTGTGCATCATCTGGAACAATAATAGTTTTCTTTGCAAATTCCTTGAGCCCATACTCCTCCAATGACAACAATATACGCTCCTTCCAAATGCCAAAGTTAGATGCCCCATCTAACCTGTCCTCAAATCTGATAATTGAAATAGATATTTCTGCAAAACCTTTCTGTCACAACCTCCTAGATTTGAAAAATACTTGCTGGTAGAAAACTTATGTGTAAACCCTTGGTTTCCTTCTCAGGGGCAAAGCTCTGATACCATGTTATTTTTTCTTAAATTCAATGAACTAATTTCTACATCCAATAATTTTTATACCCATAAACAAAACAACAATACATAGATTTGATTCTGAACTATGGAACAAAAATATTACTGATTAAATAACTTGTAATGCACAGCGGAATAAATCAGAAACCAAACACGCAATAAAATAGACAACATAGATACCCTGGAAACCCCAACGCCAGGGAAAACTACCAAAGAGGGTTTTATTAATCTTCAACTTTAGCAAATCAGAAATAAATACACCACTGCCAAACTTGACAACTTCATCTACACAGAAATATGAGCAGATCTTAGCATATGGCTCTGGGTTCCTGCCTCCTTAGTTGATATATGGCATCCCTGCTTGACAACTTGTTGTTCTGTGAATGGTGTGACTGTGGGTGCAATTGAGACAACTCACAAACCTCACAGTATGGCTCGATCTGGTTTGTAGTGGCTACAACCACCAAAAACTTGACCCTCTTACACTCCTCACGTGGCCTCTGCAACAAGGTGCAACCTCTTGGCCTTAGGACGAAGGGATTGACCCCTCTTCTCACGGCTTGGTTAGAGATGAAGGTTGGGTGCCTTCCTATCTCTCTCGACCTCCTAAACCCTGCAAAGAAACTCTCCTCAAATTTGATTTGCAGCTGAACAAATTTGCAAATCAAATTTGAACTTGTCATTGATGGAAAGAACAACGATGGCAAAGATCAGCATGATCAGCAATGCAATGATAATGGAAGAGTAAATTCCATTTTAGAATTTCGGATACCGGGAGTTGAAGTGTCGAAACACTTAACCACCGAAGTGGCGAAATCGCGAAGTGGAGTTGAAGCGTCGAAACACTTCACCACAGAAGTTGAGAAATGCGAAATGGCGAAATGATCCTAGCCGTTGGATCAAGGTGTGATATGGGCCGTCAGATCCAGTAGGTGAATATGGCAGACCATGTCAGAAAGGACAGTCGTGGACCGTTGGATCAAGAGGACGCGTGGCGAAAGATCATAGCTAGTGAAAGACTCCATTTCGGAGTTTCGCGAATTGCGACTTGGAGTGACGAGAATCTCCATCTAAGGATCAGCGAGATGCGAGATCACGAAAAGATCAGGACCGTCAGATCACCAAGAACGAGGACCGTTGATCTGAGCTCCATCTCGGAGTCTCGCCTATCACGACTTGGAGTGACGAGAATCTCCATCTAAGGATCAGCGAGATGCGAGATCACGGAAATATCAAGACCGTCAGATCACCAAGAACGAGGACCGTTGATCTGAGCTCCATCTCGGAGTCTCACCTATTGCGACTTGGAGTGACGAGAATCTCTATCTAAGGAACAACAAGATGCGAGATCGCGAAAAGATTAGGACCGTCGGATCACCAAGAATGTGGACAGTTGATCTGAGCTCCATCTCAGAGCTTCGCCTATCGCGACTTGGAGTGACGAGAACCTCCATCTTAGGAATAACGTTATGCGAAATTGTGATTTAATCGCAATCGTCAGATCAAGGTGTGATCTGGACCGTTGATTCGACTCCATTTCGGAGTTTCGCGAATCGCGACTTGGAGAGGCAAGAAACATAACCACAAGAACGCCGAAATCGCGATATGATCTAAGCTGTTGAATCAAGATCAGATTTGAACCGTCGAATCATAGGACAAGTGGCAAGCGATTGGAATTTCGCTGACTTGGAGTCAACGGAGCATGGTGTGGAAACTCGCGAAATATGAAGCACATTTTGGCACAGCGTATGGTCACCGCCGGTGGTCACGAAAAGGGAAGGAGTCAGTTCAGGTA